>CM056605.1:14989366-15011866 GCA_029721355.1 Tegillarca granosa | reverse complement strand
ACAAATTGGTAACATCAATACAAGTCAATATATCCTTATCAAAGTCTTAAACTAAAATGCTTAATGTTTAAAAAGTCTATTCATTTTTTATCTTTTACAGCAATTTCCGAAACCGTATACTAATAATTTAAGCTTTGAACCACAGAATCCAGTTTGTTAGTATATCTATGTAAGATAAGTTTCAAAATCGGTTAGAAAAGTTAGAAGGGGAAATTGATTTTATTTTTAAGTCAGCAAGGAGAAATACTGTTTCAAAGCATATTGTTTAAAACAAAAATGAAATGCTAATTTTAACGATACCGTCATGTGGTACTTTTGAATGTATTATGTTTAAAAATTCTAAAGTACCACATGTCTATACTATGAACCAGGAAACCCGACAATGAAGATGAAGATGATGCAAGATCGCTAAAGCTTATTTCAGTATCACGTAGGATCGGCAGTAACGAGGAAGTGTCCATCCAAACCCCCAGGAGGGGGCATTATCAACTAGACCATTCAAATATCTGATGATTCAAGTTAATGGTCACTACATGTAAGGGAGTGGACAGTCATTCATACGCCCGGTCATAAGGTCATGTAGATCATTATCTAAAATAAAATCTACGAAAACTGGTTGAAAGATACATTGAACAGTAAGCAAAAGACAAAATTTTTATCCCTCATATTAAAATTTTGAATTTGCTATCATTTATTAAAAAAAACTTATATAACGTATTGATATTTATATTTCTCATGAATCTTTTAATTGATAAGTTTATAAAGTAAGAGTTCGCTAAAAACTATATTAAAAATATTGACAATAAAGATTTTCAATATCATTATAGGTATAACAATGGAAAATTATTGTAAATGATCTTTATCATTTAACATATAAAATATACTTTTTGAAAAAAAAATTCTCAAATTTTTTACGCGGTCCCTTTTTATCTCCGACTACTTGTCATGTATACGGGTTCTATTTATCTTTTTCCTTTATTATTTCATCTTTTAAAAACCAATTTACTCAAAGATTGAGAAGGAACAAAGTTAGTTTTTTTTCTGATTTATATTTTTTATAGAGTGACCTCAAGCTGAATGGTCATCTATGACGACTATACCCATACATGGTCAGGCTGATTACGTAGGCAGGTCCATTGAGGAAAAAACTTCTGTCACCCGGTCATTATTGGCCGGTGCTGACCAGTGGTATTTAAGTCCAAGCGAATCGCGGATTGGTCATTGTTTTTGGTCAACGCGTGTCCTTAGCAGGCTAAAGTAGTAGTAGGAATTTCACACCGTTATGAATACCAGTTATACATCTGCGGTGGTTATTAAAACAGCAATGGATATTTGCACACAAAATTGCACAAGATTAACCAAAATAAGTGAAAGGGTCACACTAAAAGACACATCATCGTAAGTTTTTTTATATAGATATATTTTTCGTTTTATCTTTTTTCTTCAAATATATATCAATTTCTTCCCTTTTCATCTGTTTTATATTTTGATCAAAAGTTTTCTCTTGTTTTTTTCCCTCTCATTTCTGACTTTTTAGGAATATTCATTACTTTTTTCACTTATAGCAGTGTGGAAAAAAAAAGAAATTTCATTTAAAAAAAAATCAACCATAACAACAAAAAATGTATATACTTGAACTTGAATCAAATTATGAAATTCCAGACGATCTTTTATTTATTTATTTATTTTTCTATTTATTCATTCATTTATTTATTTATTTTTATCATTTATTCATTTATTTATTCATTTATTTATTTTGTTAATGACTAATGAATCAAATCACGAAATTTCAGACGATCCTTTATTTATTTATTTATTTATTTATTTATTTATTTTGATAATGATTATCTACGTTAAACTGAAAGTTTTCGAGTATAAAAACGGAAGGCCCATAATGTATTTAGTAATTTATTTGATTTTCAGACATTAGGAAAGTATAAAAAATGAAATTGGAAACTAAAACAAAATAAATGAAATCGGAAATAAAATATTATTGGACATCAAATCAGACTAATTAAGTGGTGTGATCACGAAACTATATAAATCCTCAAGTAATGCAGCTGTTTATGGAGAGCTAGGAAGATTTCCTCCCTCATATATTAGAAAATTAAGAATTTTAAAATATTGGTTGAAAATAATTGGTGATCAAAATACTCTGTTATATAATGTTTACAATGTTTTGAGACTTGATGCTGATAACGGATGTAGCTATAATGGTTTAAATTGGGCTTTTCAAGTTAAGCATTTATTAGACTCTTTAGGCTTGTCTTATATATGGTTTCAACAGGATTTTTGTTTTCCAAATTTTTATTTAGTAAAGAGAGTGTTACAAGATCAGTATAAACAACAGTGGTGTAGTCAGATATCTGAATGTGGTAAATTGTTTTATATCAAATGTTTAAAAAAGAATGGAAAATGGAAAATTATTTAGATTGTATCTCAAATGTCAAATTTAGAAATATTTTAACTCGTTTGAGAATTTCTTCTCATACATTATCAATTGAAACTGGGAGATATGAAACCATAGAACGGAATTCAAGATTGTGTAAATGTTGCAAAATAAAAGCTTTGGAAAATGAATATCATTTTTTGTTAGTATGTCCAGCATATAAAGATTTAAGAAAACAATTTTTTGCGAAATGGTATTGTCATTGGCCTAACTTATTTAAATTTGAATGTCTTTTATCTTGCTTATCCAATAATACAATGAACAAACTGTCAAAATATCTCTGTTTTGCATTTAAACGTCGTAACATTATTATGAATATCGATTACCGGTAATATATATATATATAGTTAAGGCTCTTGTAATTTTTGCCACCTTGGATTTTGTGGCTATAAACATTTGTATGTTTAATGCCAATAAAGATTAATTGAATTGAATTGAATTGAATTGAATAAAAACAGTAACCCGAAAAAAACTGTTTAGTAATTTAACCCCCCCCCCAAAAAAAAAAAAATAAAATAAAATAAATAAATTAATAATAGTCACATCATTTGTTTCAGTTAATAGATTTGAGATACTAGTATCATTGGTTTAGAAAAAATGAAATTTTTAAGTGTGTCAAAAGTTTTAATTAATTAATCTGAGACGATTTTTAAATATTGGTGGAAACGAAAGAAAGCAAATACGAATCCGCATCAAAATCTTAATTACATATCAAGTCATTTATAACAATCTCGGTAAACATTTGGGGGTCTTTTCACGGTTAATCGTTTAAGTTCCGTAGTAACCTTCTTTTCTGAGTTATATCATTCATGCAACCAAAGAGAGGTCAAACGTTTTAAATTGGAACGATAAAATAAACAATTTCTGTTGGAACAAGGCCAGTAGTTTGTCCTGAGTTTGGGGTCATCGTAAATTTGACCTTCCTAAAGTTCTAAACTGAATTTATTTATCTGATATATATCATTCATCAAAAGCTATACTTGAAGAGTGTGTGACATAACTACATTTAAAAGTACTTGAACTTGATAGTGGTTTGTTAGTACTTTTAAAATAGTCAAAGACCGCTTATATATGTCAATACACGGAAATCTTGCGAAAATCTGTCAATAAATAAATAAATAAATTGAACGCTAATAAACCCTTATTAAAATAGAAATGAACACAATATTTGGAGCAATGTCCAATTTTTAAACCGTTTGGTCTTTGCGTAAAATACAGGCCCATTAGTAGCTATGAGAATTAAAAAAAATTACGAAATGAAGTGTTTAAACATTAGTAATGTTATTTTTTAACTTTGATATGAAGTGTTTAAACATTAGTAATGTTATTTTTTAACTTTGATATAATTTTTAGAAAATAGCACCTCACAGATGATGTTTTTAAAATTATAATGGAAAGAGTTATAAAATTTGCACCTAAATTGAAATGTAAAAATTGTATAACAATTTCTTGTTAATATAGATGTTTGAAACCCGAACTTAACATATAAAACAAAATTTCTGTATTTTTCATGTTGTAATTATTTATATTTTGTAGATTGTTGGACATTATTTTCTCTGTTTATTTGATGTTATATCGGTATTTAGTTCCTATCACCATACCCATTCTTTTGGTCCTCTGCATCTGTAAGCTATGGGAGATGTACATCGTTAGCACGAAAGATCATACATGCAACAGTCCACTACCCGACGGTAAATTTGGCCTTCCGTTTGTTGGAGAAACACTGGAATTCATTTTCAAGGTAAGCTAGAATATTTTTAAGTCCGAAATCTTAAAGTCTATTTTTTGCCAATGCGTTCGATTCGAACAGCTGTTTTTTTTTTTTTTTTGGCGCATTTATTTTTTATCTATCATTCTTTCTAAAACTATTATTAAACCCAACATACTAACCAGAAACATTTATTTAAACGGTTATGTTCCTATTTAACATGAATATTAATTAAGTTCAAGTTAAACATAGTTTTTATAATCTTTATAAATAAATTAGTTTTATCTATTATTTTTACATGACGATCAGCGACATTTAAAACGGAAAATGTCGCTGATGACGACTGTCTTCATTTTGTTTTATTACATAAGATAACAATTAAATATCAGATAATGAAATAGTCCTAAGATTCAGGTCGCCTTAAAGCTATACATGTTTGTTCTAACCCCAAGTATTAGTAATTACCTAATATTACCTCAAGCTTAACATATCACATATGACGTGTTTTACTTAACGGATAATTGAAGGCTCTGACGCAATCTATTGTAAAAATCAATGGTCTACTTGTCACCTGCCTAAGGTAACCGTCATGATTACTGCAATATACGGTTCCAGACAGCTTACAGACAAACAACAAGAAGGGTTTGGTCGTAATTGACCTCTTCTATTAAAAGGTCAACTCATATTACCTTACATGGCACGTACCATTTTATAAAAGTGAGAAAGAAATTCTAATTTCAAACCATTCCTTTAACTTATTTATTTAAATTTGTTAAATGTTAGATTCTACCCCGTTGAATTATATATACTGATAAATGGTTGTTTTCTACAAAAATGGTTACAACAACTATCCACACCAGTTTTTGTTATCAATATATCAATTTGATGCTCAATTTTTAAGGGCGACAACGTGGGATATCACACTGTTCATTGTTTCCGGTTTTAGACGACATCAAGATGCTCATGTGTTTTCTTGTGTCATTTTCTATTCGTTTATTGGTTAAAGCATATTTTTATTTACATTTTCTATGCCAGTTTCAAGCTTTTTTTAGCTATAAATGTGTTAAAATCTATTGTTAAACTCACATCCCCACAATAAAGAACTATTTAAACGCTCTGAACAAATATCATAACTATTTCAGAACTTTAATTTTAAGCTTTTTCGCTCTTTCAGGGCAGAAAGTTTTATGATTATCGCAGAGAAAAGTATGGCAAAATCTACAAAACACACCTACTAGGAAGACCAACTATACGTATAATAGGTGTTAAAATAGCACGTCAAATTCTCTCACACGAAAACACGCTTGTAACATCACAATGGCCGATGAGTACACAGATGCTGCTAGGGAAGGGCAGTCTCAGCATATCAACGGGGAAGGAACATGCGTTCCGGAAGAAAGTGATCATGCAAGCATTTACAAACAGCGCTTTAAGTTCTTATACATCAGTTATCGACGAAGTTGTAATGGATTATATTGGAAAATGGTGTAAAGAAAGACATATTCTTGGATATCCAGAACTGAAAAGCTTGACATTTGAACTATCATGCCGTGTTTTGTTAGGTATAAAAATGAATCGTTTGGAAAAGGAACGACTAATGGCTGCTTTTGAGAAGTTTTTAAGGAATTTGTTTAGTTTACCCATTTACATACCAGGATCTGGTTTATATAAGGTAAGTAAATTACATGTATATAGTTTGTAAAATTTCGCTAGTATGGTATGGTTTTTAGCTCCACAAGAAGTACCATAATTATTATTGAATCTGTTGTTAGAACAGCTGTTGAGCAGAAACTTGTATCTTAGGAGTAGAGCTTGTAACATACTATTTTAACTTTTAACCCTTTTCATAATTATAAAATACATGCTTTATGTAGTTTATTGTGGCTTTTTAAGGGCGATTTTAAAACAAATCAATATACGACAGTCTGTAGATTGTATAAAACAATTTGCTAACATAAGCTAAATATCATATTAGCAATTTCAGCTATTTTATATTGAAATTGATATTGTTATTTGTTGAAATTGCTGTGCTTAAAAAGTACTGTATGAATTAACCGTTCCAATATTTACTATTTGCAGGGAATGAAAGCAAGAAAAACTTTACTGGAAAAAATCGAACAATGTATAAAGGAAAAACAACATAATGGGGCTTCCGATGGATTTGTTGACGCATTAAGTTTGATGACTAACATTGAGGGAAACGGAAAAGTTAGCTTAGAAGAGTTGAAAGAACTTGGATTAGAGTTGCTTTTTGCTGGTCATGAAACTACATCAAGCGCCGCTTGTACGTTGATGTTGCAACTAACGAAACATCCCGAGATTGCTGTAAGACTCACAGAGGAGCTTGCACGTAACGGAATGACAGGATATGGACAAACTAACATCGATTTTGAAAAATTAAGTAAACTAAAGTATTTGAGAAACGTTGTAAAAGAAGTATTACGCATCACGCCACCTATTGGAGGAGGATTTAGAAAAGCTCTTCAAACATTTGAAGTAAATGTAAGTGAATTTTTCTACCTATACTTTAGATAAAAAAGTAAACAACACTGACGACCAGGTGAAACATATGATGAAGATGACAAACAATCTGGCAATACTGACATAGAAATTACAAAAGCTGATAATTTACATATTTTATCAGAGTAACTAGTTAACTTAACAATGATTATGTTGAAGAACTTTGAGATGTCAATTTTAGTCATTTTCGGCAAAAAAAATTATAATAAATAAATAAATAAATAAATAAAAAGATAACCAAACAAAATAAAAAAAAGTATAAAAGAAAAAGGTAAATGAAATAAAGTGCAGGATCAGTTGTCTATCATATCCGTGAAGGATATCTGAATTTTAAGACCATTGTAGAGACGAACGGCATTTTATATGTTTTGAAAATAAAATAGAAGATCAAATTCTTTAGGTTTTAACTAGATTTAATATTGATTTTACTTTACAGGGTTTTCAGATTCCAAAGGGATGGACAATTTTATATGCCATTCGAGATTCTCATGAGACCGATGACGAGATTGGTTCACCGGAAGTGTTCAATCCAGACAGATGGAATGACTTGAACGGAAATGAGAGAAACCATTTTATACCGTTTGGAAGTGGGAAAAAAGGTTGTGCTGGCAAAGAATTGGCTATATTGATTCTAAAAATTTTAGCCATAGAACTCTGTCGCTCGTGTAGTTGGAGAGCTTTGAATGAAAATCCACGTTTGAAATACCTCCCAGTTCCACATCCTGTTGACGATTTACCTGTAGAATTCATGGAAATGTATGATTTTCGCCCAAGATCATTGACTGCTTAGATATTTTATTTATTTTTGTCTAGTCATAGTTTTGAGTATATTTATAAACTTTGAACCCAGTAAAATACTCAGATTAAAATCGTCGTCATACACGCAGAGAGAGAGAGGGAGAGAGAGCGAGAGAGCGAGCGAGCGAGAGAGAGAGAGAGAGAGAGAGAGAGAGAGAGAGAGAGAGAGAGAGAGATTTTGTTCAACTTGAATGTCTCACAATAAGAATGTCTATTTATAGTATTTGTATTTTTATAATATTTATGATCAAGCTTGTAACTTTTTCACTCATAACCATTGAATCTAACTGTAAGTAATTTATTATTGATAATGTTTTAAAAGAAATAGAAATGTATCATTTTCATCACTAGGGCAGTTTCGTTTAGCTGTATGAAGCTGTTTGACAAGATTCTTCTCTAAAACGCTGGGCCATTTGAGTAGTTCAGGGCCTTTTATCATTTAAAACATTACTTTTTATTTGTTTAAGAAACAGCTATTTTGCAAAACAGTGTGAGAACATCAAATCGAGGCACATTTCTTCATTGTATCTGTTCACTTGTCTTTACCAGCTATATTTTTATAGGAAGCATACATGTATATAATGATGGTTTTTTAAATTAAAGAACCGTTTTGAATATTATAATACTGATAAAATTCATATCAATTCAAAATCGTTCCAGAACTAAAACCGGAAATCTGGAATTTAGCGATTAGTCTATTTCATTATCGTAAACACCTGTATCTTTTCATGTAGAGAATAAGTGTTTTTTTTTTTTTTTTTTTACATTTGCGATGGAATTGATTTACAATAATTCAACACAATGCTTTATTTTTTTTGATTTGCATCTTTAAGTGAAATGAAATCAGAAATCCTCTGCATGCGCGTTTTGTTTACATGTATATATTTGTATTTATACCAGTTTACTCTTGTTAAATATATATTTAAGTTAATATTGTAACTTATAACATGATCTTGTTTTTTATTGATATAATATGATAATACTTTTATAATAAAATCAATTAAAAACAATATAAATCAGTGTTATATTTGTGAAGACTCAACAATATACTGTAAACACTTACCCTTGTTTTCATATGTCCTATTTTTATTATACTGTGGGGTTTTTTCTTTTCGTTTATTTATTTATTTATTTTTTTTTTGTTCTTGGATTAAAACTGTTTTGTCTTGTGCTGATTTTGAATTGTTATAAAAATAATGCATTCAAAATCAGCAAATGACAGTTTACATAACGAACTTAAATTGCCTCAATTATGAAGACTTGATGAAAATTGAAAACAATTATAAATCAATGCAACTCGACAGCGTACCATGTGATCAATACCTCTTAACGTTTGCGCGGAATGAAATGGATAACGTTTACGTCAAATATTCCCGAAAAAACGTCGTTATTACGGGAAAAAGTCATTTTATGTGATTCCATTACAATAGAAATAATTGTCCCGCATAAGCGCTATGAGGTATCACGTGGAGCTCTGGGAAATCCCATTACGTATAACGGAAGATGCAGTAGCTGATTGATTGAGTGAGTGAATGATATTTAACGTCCCAGTCAAGAATATTTCACTTATAACGAGGCGTGGTAGTAACTGATGGCAACGTCAATAAATCTTGAGTTCAGAAATATTCAAAACTGCAATTATAATAAATAGTCTGCTGATTCTCTTTTTTATGATATTAATCAGTGTCCTTAATTAGCAAACTTTTGAATCATAATTTTGCGTTAAAGTAGAAAGTTCTTGAATAATAACAATAACAAAAGATTGTGTTAAAATTCTTCTTCAAATTAGTAAGAGGAAATTAAGGAACCATTAGCGTTTATTACGTGTATTTTATCATTTAGTAGTATTGTTCAGTCATGTTCCTGCTTTTCTGGCCCATATTATGTAGCTTTAAACTTATATTTTATTTTAACGCTTATTCAGTCTAAAAACTGCACTCACTTACATGTCTACAAAAAATATATTTGTGGCCACATGAATGAAAACAGATAGTTTTATAATTATTGGTGCCAATAAGTGTTTATCACACGTCTTCTATTGTTTTTATCATTTATCTGTAGTTTCGTGTCCTTTGATGCTTTGAATATAAGAAAACTCGAGAGCTTAATAATACAAGTTTACTACATGTATACTAGTATTTGGCATATGTATGAGTGTAATGATCATAACCGGAACGCAAAATTGACTCTCTTTTCACTTAGAGTTGTCTAAAACTTTATTCTAAATATACTCTTATAAGTAAACTTGACAGATTTCTAACGATTTCATTGGTTGAAAAGCGAAATAACGATCAGGTCATTTCTTAATGACTCAAACTCACGTCGAAAGTGTTTGTGACGTAATTAAGGATTGACATTTGTTTTTGAATCGGTCTCAAGGTATGAACTGTTAAAGGAGGCAATGGGGCAAATCATGATGACCGATTCAAAAACAAATGTCAATCCTTATATTTACAATCATGTCCATTCATAAAATCAAAGAATAAGAAAAAAAAAATGTTTGGTTTCATTTTATTTTTCATGTCAAATGCATTATTTGAAATTTTCCCCCGCAAACAGGTCTTACAGTTTGGCCACGCCCACTAAAATTGTCCATGTTAAATATGATTTTAAAAAAGTAAAAATTAATTATTCATGTTAAAAGTAAAATTACAATTTGCGATTGATGAATTCGTAAGTATACCAGACTGAATGAAAGATAAGGAAGTAAAAATGTCAACTGGGACTATTTGCTGGTTTTGCAAATATTCTGATATTCCTACGCCATTTGGAACTATTAACGCTTTAACTGTTCATTGGAAAATAACGTCAGTCAGTCGTAAAAGTTCACCTAGGCAGTGATAATTAGATTGTAAATATTCTAGAATGAACTACTTTTAATGAGCGTCATCACCTTGTTTTGAAGTTATTAAAAGCAAACATAACATAAAGTTATTTTCTCGTTTGATTAAGTTGTCTTTAAAGTTTAATTATAAGCATTGAATTAGATTTTCATACGGGCCATTGAGAAATAGCCTGAATGGACGCTGTGCACATTTTTGCGAAATTTGCTTCCCGAATGAAAATTATATTCAATGCTTAAATAAATTCAAAGCTTTGTAGAATAACTTTAACATCAATTTACCTCAACATTTCAACATGATGCTAAATATAAGCAAAGTTACATTGTAAGTTAAATTGGCAAATGTTTAAGGAGATAGAGCAAAGACAACCGAAACTCTCTGATACAGTATGGAACAGAGTTGTATGTTGTACCTGGTTGCTATGGAATTCTTAATCTTTACAAGTTTTGTTTATTTTTTTTTTTAATTTCATTCGTTTGTTGAGGCTTATTGTTGATTGTAAAAGGCGAAAGAAGACTGGTAAACAATACTTGTTATATTATTTCGGCCCGGATATTTGTCAGCAGCGCCACCTACTGAGGTTACGTAATTAATCCAACATTAATGCAATGCAACAATTTGTGTTTCAAATATACAAAAGTTATTTTATTATTATTATTATTGTTATTGTTATTATTATAATTTGCAGTTGTACAAGTCTGTGTTCTGCTTTTTAATTGTATTATTTCATATAAACGCAAAAGTAGCACATGGCAATTTTTTTTGTTCTTGGTATTCTGTTTTCTTGCGATTATTTGTTTTTATTTCTTGCTTATTATATTTGCTATTTTTGTAGTATAAAGTATTCAAATATTACGTGAAAGTTGTCACAGCCTAATTTTAAGCGCAATGTTTTATATAAAAAATTACAAAAATTAACAGATGACTCGAAGTACAAGTTGTTAAATGTGTTTTATCTTGTTTTGTTCTCTTGTCGTGCCGTGTTATTTATTTATTTATTTATTTATTTATTTATCTATATATATGTATATTCTTATTTCATTTGTTTTGTGCGTCTTACTTTTTGCTCATTTGTTTATTGTTAAGAACACCTATTTCAGTTGTACAAATTGTCATTCCCTTTAAACGAATGAAAAATGTGTAATTTTTGTTTAAAACATGTTTATATGCAAAGTTAGTGCAAATTTAAAAATATTTTATAAAACATAAAAAATTACATATGACACGTGTTTCGATGACTTCAGCATACCAGTTTAGAAGTTGTTCGATTTTTGGAAGGCTAAATCAGTAGCTGTTAAATCGTGACCCCCTTTTCTTGTATAATTTTAAAAGTACAATTTTACGATAAAAGCACCCATTTAACCTAAGACATGTTATTTCTATATTATTTGATGTATCGTTTAGGAATTTAGGTTACTCATCAACTGACATTTAACCCACTTAAAACTAAATTTAATCACTGACCATTCGAGTCAACAATTCAAAATCGAAGATTTAAAAAATCCTTTTCACTGTGGTTTCCTTTCTTTACAATTATAGAAGTTACATGTGGTTTTTACGGTAGTAACTTACGAAATACCAAACCCGGTCAGAAGGTCATATATAAGGGTCAACCCTGATGATTCAATCTATTTAGACCACCAGGTCGAGAATATTGAAATTCAGAATGTGTATTGAATTGATCAAAGTCCAAAGTCTCAAAACCCCCATTCAAATACGTACAAAAGGGATTATATCACTGATGGTATGGAAACGTTAAAAGAAATGTTTATCTTGATGTCACATAAAACTGGGATAGGACATGTAATGTCAAAGTATCCAAAACCTTAGCCTATTGTTATGCTGTAAAATGGGATGTTTTTGATAGAGTAATTAAAAGATAAATAATTCAAAATAAAATGCAAATTAATTCATAAATAAGTTCAAAATAAACAAATGAAGACAGAAAGATAGAAAGAAAAGAAAAGATGAAAAAATAATTTGGTCAAACTTATAAGTTTTTAATTGAAGTCAATCCATATGGTAATTGTTAATAAAAATATTTTTAGTAAATTAAGTTATCAAAAACTGGAAACAAAGAAATGTCATATGTTACAAATTTAGAAATCAGTCTAAATGCGATCGTCTTGTCGGCATTTTTTGTGTAGTTTCTGACTTAATTAGGAAATACTGAATTAATGCATTCCAGTACGGATTTGTGCTGTGAAGACTTTGGCAAATGTTTCTATAGAAATAAGGATCCGTTTTAACTCAAAAAGTTTAAGATAAAAATGTTTAATTAAGATCTCAGTTATTAGCTAGACTTAAGTGTCATGTTTTGCATCGGTCAAGTTGTAGCGGGCCTGACCAGTAAGCAAAGGCGTGATGAAAGATAATTGATCAAAAAATTTAATTGGTAAAATTAAAATGGTGTCATGGTGGATTCAGTAATGTGACCAAAAGTGAGCTTTGGCAAGATTTTAAGATACTGGTCACTTTGTGAACTGAACTCCAAAAATAAAGATAAAATTTTTATAAGATTTTTAAAATTTTTAATGTCATTTTAGTTTAGAACCCTGACACACCAAAGACCAGGCCCAACACAAAGTCTTCCCTCCTGGGACGGGCCTCGATAGTGGAGGCCGGGTCGGAGTTAGTGACCGAAACAAATCAAGAGGCCCAGATGAACATAGTGGCCGAAATGCTTGTCACGGTGGCCAATGACGGGCATGCACACATTAACAGAGGTCAAGAGATCGAACCCAGGAGAAACAAAGATCCCAATAACAAAAGAGACAGCACAAAAATATATATTTTGCAGTCAAATAATTTCTAGCACAATACGATCCTATTTTTGTTTTATTTGATATGTTCATTTAGTCAATATCAAAGCATTTTCATTCGCTTTGCTCGAATTTAGCATTTTTGGTGAAAAGTCTTTTTTCATTCTTTTTATATTCCATTTACCTAGAGGAAATAAAATCTAATTATTTTTTTCTTATTTTTGTCTTCCAACACGTCCTTACAACAAATGGCGGGAACGATTTCCAATATTGTGCACACACACACACACACACACACACACACACACACACATATATATATATATATATATATATATATATATATATATATATATATATATATATATATATATATATATATATAGGGTTCTTTGGGGGAAACTAATACATAAAAAGCTGAAAAACAATTTACCATATGTGATCAACTGTTCTGAAGGCAACGAACCATTGATGTTACTGATAAATGTTTTCTTTCAAGTTCTTGGTGGAATGAACAGTTGGAATTATGACCTATTTATAACAATTCTGGACAATAGGTACAAGGATTTCCTGGCGATGACGATATGATGTCCACTGTCCATCTTTATGACCCGGCGAGTCGGGTCACCACCTGTACCTGTCAGATATAGAACAATAGCCGAAGTACACCCAAAGGAGTGGGGGATGACCAGTGGTCATTTTCAAGGTGATAAAATGTTTCTGATCACCATTGTCCTGAACGAGGTCAATACGTCAAAATGTGGGTGTACTTCTATCACAAAATAACAAAAGCGGGAGATTTGATTGAACATATGACAGACGGTTTTCGAAAAATTTTAAAGGTTTTCCATTGTAATTTAAACAAATTCCATGAGTGCACAGTGAAAAGAAAATTTTTCAACGATTAATGAATACATATATATTACTGAGATTGCTTATAAATATACATGTATACTGCATTATGTACGTAGACATAGGTTTCAGACCATGTACGAAACTAAACGAGGATTACAATTTCCTACTTATTTGTTAAGAATTCTTTGACCCAACTTTTAAAATTACTGATGTCTGCACAAAATGTCGGTACCTAGATAAACAGAACTTGCCATTTACTTTATCACAGACAAAATTAACACCTTTGCATTGAACAATGGTGCTGATGTGTAGCGAAAGACAATTGGACGATAACAAGAAGGCGAGGGCGGAGCGGAAGTTGCCTCGGAGAAGTGGTTCTGGAGAAGAAGATATTCTTAGACTTTAGCTATGTAAGTCACTGTGATCTACTTCTGGTAGCCACGGCAACCAAAAACAAATATCTAAATGGTAATGTTCTATAGTTGCTTTTGACCAAGTTTCAAAATAAAATGTGGCGCTTTTTTTCCCCACTATTCGACATGTTAAACTAAAAGGAAGCCCAATTAATTTTAGTGTAGTCAAAGTCAAGCCTAAATGTAAGTGATACAATTTCTATCATATCTCATGTGATAAATTATAGTATATGAAAAAAATACTCCATGTTATTTTCCATTATCATTTTAAAAATGATGTTGATATAGGCTTAATTTTGTGATTTTCTAGAGATTATCAATATACTGAATTGAACAATGCGTGCTAAACCTCATATACATCAGAGTAAATATTCCTTCTCGTTAACTTTAACTTTTTTAACGTTGATTTATTTATAATGATGTTATGCCCAATTGCTAGAAAGCATAAAATTTCAGCATGCAATAACCCAAGTTCAAAATATAACCTCACAAAGTTTACTCTTCGTTTTTCCTTTCTATATTGAGTAAATTACATTAAGATATTTCAGATATATCTTTTTTATAAAGAAAGTTACGAAAAAAAAAAAAAAAAAAAAAAAAAAAAAAAAAAAAAAAAAAAAAAAAAAAGGGCGAAAGTTACGCGTTAATTCGCGAAAATTACGCGTAATAACGAGAAAGTTACGCGTTTATTCGCGAAAGTTTCGCGTTTATTTGGGAAAGTTACGCGTTTATTCGCGAAAGTATTGCGTTTATTCGCGAAAGTTACGCGTAATAACGCGTTATTTTTATTTTTTCTTCTACGAAAGTGACCTCAATGGGCTTTCGTAGTGCAGCGCCTCTTCTCGTTTTTTTTTTGTCGAAAAAGAAGGAACGATAAGCAATACATGAATTTTGACCCTTAACTAGAAATATTTTCTACTATGCCATTTTAAAAATGACCATAATAATACCGGAGATTTAGAATTTTCAGGTTGACCGACAATGACCTTGCATTACGTTGTAATTGTTTCTCGTACTTCTTACAATATGGCCATTTAATAACAAAATTATATGGCCTGGTAAACTCACAATGAATAAAAGAGAAACGTCACAAGGTCAACAATTATTAACCAAGTTTAAAATGTTTTGTTTAGTATGAAAAAGTTCACCACCTCTGGACTCTGGACCAGCGACCATTGTTTTTAACATAATCGTACTCGGCATAAAAATGGGCTTATTAAGAATTACTATCATACAGGCAATGGTGTTTACTAAATTAACAGAAATATTTACTATATATACTTACCGATATCTAAAAAGATTATTAGGTTGAAAGTACACATACTCACCGCGTAACACGTGTTTAATAATATGGACATACAGGCGGCAGAGAGAGAGAGAGGAGAGAGAGAGAGAGAGAGAGAGAGAGAGAGAGAGAGAGAGAGAGAGAGAGAGAGAGAGAGAGAGAGAGAGAGAGAATAAAATGTAAGTGGATCTGTTACTTAAATAAACGATTCAGATCATTATATTAAAACATTTTTTTTCAGTTCAGCATAATATAATATATAACGAACATGACAGTAAAACGGTACAGATCATTATAGTCAAACATTACAGATCATTATAGTCAAACGTTATAGTTCATGAAAGTAAAACGTTCAGTTGATTTTAGTAAAACATCACTGATAAATAGAGTAAAACGTTATAAATCACTATAGTTAAACGTCACTGATCATTATAGTAAAACGTTATAGATCATTATAGTAAATCGGTGCCGATCATTATAGACACACGTTATAGTTTATGATAGTAAATAGTTTCAGATGATTTTAGTAAACTTCACTGATAATTAAAGTAAAACGTTATAGATCATTATAGTAAAACGGTACATATCATAATAGTCAAACGTTATAGTTCATGATAGTTAAACGTCACTGATCATTATAGTAAAACGTTATAGATCATTATAGTAAAACGGTGCAGATCATTATAGTTAAACGTTATAGATCATTATAGTCAAACGTTTCAGATCAATAAAGTAAAACGTTATAGATCATTATAGTAAAACGGTACATATCATAATAGTCAAACGTTATAGTTCATGATAGTTAAACGTCACTGATCATTATAGTAAAACGTTATAGATCATTATAGTAAAACGGTACAGATCATTATAGTAAAACGTTATAGATCATTTTAGTCAAACGTTTCAGACCAATAAAGTAAAACGTTATAGTTCATGATAGTAAAACGTCACTGATCATTATAGTAAAACGTTATAGATTATTATAGTAAAACAGTACAGATCATTATAGTCAAACGTTTTAAATCAATAAAGTCAAACGTAATAGATCATGATAGTAAAACGTTATAGATCATTTTAGTAAAACATTACATACCATTATAGTCAAACGTTTCAGATGATTTTAGTAAAACGTTATAAATCAATTAAGTCAAACGTAATAGATTATGATAGTAAAACGTCATAGATCATTTTAGTAAAACATTACATACCTTTATAGTCAAACGTTTCAGATGATTTTAGTAAAACGTTATAAATCAATTAAGTCAAACGTAATAGTTAATGATAGTAAAACGTTATAGATCATTATAATAAAACATTACATATCATTATAGTCAAACGTTTCAGATGATTTTAGAAAAACGTTTTATATCAATAAAGTAAAACGTTATAGCTCATTATAGTAAAATGTTATGGCTCATTATAGTAAACGTTATAGATCATTATAGTAAAACGTTATAGATCATTATAGTAAAACATTACATATCATTATAGTCAAACGTTTCAGATGATTTTAGTAAAACGTTTTATATTATTATAGTTAAACGTTATAGATCATAATAGTAAACTTTATAGATCATTTTAGTAAAACATTACATATCATTATAGTCAAACGGTTCAGATGATTTTAGTAAAACGTTATATATCAATAAAGTAAAACGTTATAGATCATTATAGTAAAACGTTATAGATCATTATAGTTACACGTGTAGGATTTCTGTAGTAAAATGTCATAAATTTTTATTGTAAAACGTTTCAGATCATGCTTTATTCTATTTCAAATTTGAAAAAAAAATTATCGAAATTAGTTAACGGTTATTTTTGATTTATTATTTTTGCCATTTCATGATAAATGTTTAAATTTTCTGAAAGAAATATTCCATTAGTTATAATATATAGAAAGTTTAAATATAATATTCAGAAAATTTAAATACCAGTATTTATGCTAAAGCGTCGTTATTTAAGCATTCATTATGAATTGCTTGACGTCACGTCAAGTAAAATGTTTGATAGTAACAAACTTGATATTACTGGGATTAAATGTATTTTAACACAGTTGTGATACAATTGTTTTATTTGTAATGTATTCATTTAAAGAGTTTCATACGACGCAGTTTAGTTGTGGTTGTAATGTTGTTTAACGTCGCAACAATAATTTTTCAGCTGTAAGTGACAAATATACTGGCACCGGGTGAACTAGTCGATACCACTTAATACCTAGCGTCAGGCGAAAAAGCAGTATTAAACTTTTAAGTTAAGTATGACCTGGCCGGGATTAGAACCAACGATGTTCCGAAGCGGACGCTCTACCACTGAGCCACCCGAGCGGTCCGAGGCAGTTTAATAAAATATGTTGTATTTTTTTAAGTAACATGCTTCGTATTATCACGTTTTATCGAATAGTTAAAGAATCTCTCTCTCTCTCTCTCTCTCTCTCTCTCTCTCTCTCTCTCTCTCTCATCTCTCTCTCTCTCTCTCTCTCTCTCTCTGTGTGTGTGTGTGTGTGTGTGTGTGTGTGTGTGTGTGTGTGTGTGTGTGTGTGTATTGGGTGTAAAACACCATAACTCAACTAAACTTAGAATGTAAAATGCTCTAGATAATGGTAATAAGACTCTTTAGGCTAACATTGTAAGAGTGAAGTTCCTTGAAAAAACTATTCTGCCGGTTTTTCAACACTAAAACACACGTTAAAAAAATCATGTTTCGAATATTCAGCGACATTTAATCCATTCTAAGTGTGGCTGAAATATCTGACTCATTGCTTGGTAAAACAGTGTTGTTGTTGTTGTTTTTTGTTTGTTTGTTTGTTTGTTTTTGTTTTTTTTTAATGTGCTTGTTTAAGGGTAAATTGTTGTTACATAGTGAACATGTTGTGAATAGTGAATTACACTTCAACACCACTAAATACCATTTTGTATCATATTATATAACTGTTTATTATTTAAACGTCTGAAATTTTGTCCGAATTTAGCTCGAGGAGATGAAGTCAATATTTGTTCGTTTTTTTTCCTAACAAGGTTGCCAAGACACGTGTACAAAAGCATTTTGATTTTTATTTTCCTTGCTATCTATTTAGTTTATATAATTATTTCTGATTTTTTTCTTATATTTGTGTCTATATTGCAATGATATGGCAACCAATTGTTCTCGCATTAAGCAATTTCGTTCCCGAATAAATGAAAATCGCCAATCAATCAATTAAGATCGTAAATGTTTTCTTTTACATTTTTAACATCAATTTTTTAGGCCTTCGCCAAACGCGTGTGTTTCTGTCAAAGATTTCCTGTGCTTATATTAAATTTATAGAATGATGTAATAAAAATGAATGAATATTTCATTCAGAAAATTATATATACATATCAAAACACGAATGAGTTTTTGAGTAATTTACTGTATATAATGTGATTTACTGTATAGTATACAAGGGGAGGCACTCGTATTAGTTTACATATAAAATAACAAAGTGGACAAGGTTATCCTACAGAAATTCCGATACACCTGTAGACATCATTTATGTAAATCGATATTTATTTACAGGTAGGTAGTTTTATCTATGTACTGACAATTCTTTTTTTAGTTGAATGTCTATATACAATTCGTGGTGTATTCTGCGAGTTGTATATAGATAAAGAATATAATAATTCCGCTGTAAAATAATACTAATAAGTAAAATCGGACTCATCAACTAATTAAGAGTCAAAGATCCGACTTAAGATCAACGGTTTTGCCAAACTGGAGGTGATTTCAAAAGTTTTCATATTTATCAACATATAAAAAATTGTTAATTTTTAGTGTTAGGTTTATATGTCGATTTTCTTTTGTATAGTATGATTATAACTATTTTTGTAATAAAATGGGGTTTGGATTTTCTGATCCTACAGGAATAGAACTTTTTATGTTTCATGGCAATAAAAATATCGCTAAATAAATATATGTGTCGTGATATTTTTTAATGAAATTCAACAATCATTTAGGAAAATATTTGAATTCTGACGTTATTTAAAATAGTTAAAAGTGACTAAATCATTCCAAGTTCCAGAATCAAATTTGGTATCAGTCGATATCTGAAATTAAACAATGGTATTTACAAAGAGATATATACCGAGCCGATGTAAGTAGGAACTGTCCTAAATTATATATACTCGGAACCGGAACTACATGTAAGTTACTATCTTACATACGTTCCTGTTTGGATAAGCATCTCGCTTACCGCGTGAAACAATCACAATGCAAGGATGTTGCTTGCTGCAATCAGTGATTTTTTTCCATGTATATAAAACAAACTGGGTGTAAAGCACGTTGTTACCTTCAACTTGTGGGCACAGTAACCATTCGATAAAACGTTATTAAATGGTGTAGAACAAATAAAAATCTTTGATAATACTTGATAACTCTTGATTTAGTAACATGTGGATAGAACAAGGTTGTAATATTAATAAGAAATGGTTAGTGAAAGCAATAGAACAGAGATATAAGGATTTATTTATACAAAATTGGTTTTCTGACTTGGAAAAATAAAATAAAGCAATTTTATAAATTATAGAATATACAAAAATAAATTTGTTTTTACAAATATTATCTTACCATTTTAGATTAAAACCTCAGAAACATATTTGTAAAGTTTAAAACTTGCAATCATAGTTTACCTATACAAAAGGGAAGGTGGGAAAATATTGAACGCAGTGAGCGAATATGTAATTTATGTGACAGACGAGTGCAAATTTGTTGAAAAGGATAGAAAACTCTTCTTAGAAGAAATTTATTTCATGAATACCAAATATTGTTAAATTTACTAAAATATTCAACGCTTCCGATTTCACAGTAATGAGAAAGCTTTGACTATTTATACGAAAAATATTCTTAGCTTTCATTAAAAATGATTTTATGAAACCTTTACCTCAACTCTACAGTTGCAATATGCATCTTTTTTATGATGATTTCCTTATAATTAAAGCTGTCAGTGGATGGAATACATGGTTGGGCTTGATGGTGGGGATTGTCCCAATCACTTGTGCACCTACTCTGTGTATTGTTTAACAAAGCAGCTGTCAGTTTGATCTGATCAGTGGTTACGTTCATTTATTAAAATATAATTGTACACGAAGAACACATTAAGCTGTATGTAATATCTATGTTATCAAAGTTAGGTTATATGTGGTTACACTTGCAGGATTATGTTTTGCCTGACATCGATGTTAACATCATCATTGCTTGATAAATTTTTACAATACTGGTACTCAGTAATTGATCATATAAAGTTTTAAACTAGTATTGTATAAAAAGGTTTAAAATTGATTTTACATAGGAAAAATTATTTGAACAATATAGATAATGTTAGATAATATAGGTTACGAATTACATTTACAAATTTTAGAATTATCACACAAATTGTTTGTTGAAACTGGCAGATTTTACAGTACCGAGAGAAAGGTTAGATATTGTAAATGTTGCAATATGATGTTTTGGAAGACGTTTGTGCAATATGGATGTTTTGGAAGACGAATATTATTTTTTTACTTGTTTGCCCAGCATATTGGGTTATTTACGATTAAAAATTTTAAGAAATGTTTTTGTCACTGACCAAATATTTATAAATTCATTCAATTCAATTCCAAAAGTGCCTCAACTCAGATTAAAGTTACAAAAGTTATTCTCATGCAATGTCACATAGAGATGTCATATTACAAAATGTTAGTCTTTTATTGTCTCTAGTGGCTGTTCTCCGTGAAAGGATGTAATTAATTTACCGCCATATTGTTTAATCGTGGGTGCTATAAGTTTTTGTAAACTTGACAATAAAGTTTTGCATGTATCATATAGCACGGACAAGGGAAAGTAAAATAAAATAAAATAAAATAAATAAAATAAGATAAAAAATAAAATAAAATAAAATAAAATAAAAAAAAAATAAAAAAACAAAAATAAATAAATAAAATAAAATAAACTAAAATAAAATAAATAAAATAAAATAAAATAAATAAAATTAAAATAAAATGAAATGAAATGAAATGAAATAAATCAAATAAAATAAACTGAATTGAGTGGAAAGAAAATAAATAAATAAATAAATAAATAAATAAATAAATAAATAAATAAATAAATAAAGGAAGAGATACTAGTATATAAATGCGTGTAGACAGATTTAAAATTATCCCGTGAGTGGGCCTTGTTTGCTGGACAGTGTCCAGACAGTTTGGTAGTATAAAGCTGGTCACGGTGATGTCTGGCTGGACGTCAAGGACCATAACATAACGTTAAATCTAAAATTTACAAACATTTTAAAAGAAAAATAATTTGAAAACAAAATAGAAGAAGAAAGTGGACTTAATATAGATCTTGGAAATTGAACGCTAGAGGACCAAAATGTGGGAATGGATCAATATAGGTAAGATGACAAGCAGAGTGACCAGTGATTATTGCTGTACCTCTACAGTACCATTATTTTTCTGATGTGACAGAGGTTCGATGGCAATAAGACAAATCTTCAGGAATAAGAAAGGGGCGGAACGGAATTCGGTCTAAATTTTAATTGTTAGTGAAAAACCGCAAAAATTTAATCTATTTCCGGGGATCAATAGATAATATAGTTAGGCTTTATTTGTTAGACTGACCCAGACTGACTCTAGGTCAAGTCACAGACAGTCTTGACCCCGGTCCGGCAACATAGGAAGGTACTTTATTGTCCAAAAATTTAACACGTATTATGGAACATCCTGCGAAAGTTAGATTAATTATAATGACTTGTTGTGTCATATCCGGTTATTCTTATTACGTGTTAACTTACTACACATATGTCCACTTACAAAATTCGAACTGGGTTTTAGTGTATAGATAAATATTTCTTTAGATAAATCACGATAATTAGATACT
>CM056605.1:14968107-14989266 GCA_029721355.1 Tegillarca granosa | reverse complement strand
ATGTCAGTTCTTTGGTGACTCACAAGTAACAGATGATGATGATATCATGGTTATTACAAGAGTTACACAGACTGTTAGAGCAGTGGATTCCAGGACAGGCTCAGAGAAGTATGTTATTTATGCTTTTTATATTCTGTCACATGTATGGTGAGAGAATTATGTACAGATCTATGTGTGACATTTTACTGGTGGTCCATTTTAATAACTTATCATCTTTAATAAATTTCAGCAAGGCCTTAATACTGATTCACATTAGAGCTTGACATTAAATTTTTAACACAGTTACCTTATAATGGGTAAAAACCCTCAAATTGTTACTTTCTCCCTTAGAAATTACTGTTTGTTGGTTTTATAAAAAAATCTTTTTGAAAAAGTGTTTTGTGTTATTCATGAAAACACAACTACCATCTGCAGGTAAGATCTGACTGAGAATATTTTGTTGATAGTAATCACCACAAGCCAAATTTTGTGGCTTGCTTTTTACTCTGATGCCAAAATCTTACCTTTGTTTTTCATTTGAATTACAAAAAATCCCTGTGGCCAGAATAATTGCCAGAAGCTGAATTTTGTTGCCAAACTAAATAAAATCTCAATGGGTGACACTGGTATATCCATGTGCTACCCAATGCCTGTGTTTTTTACCGAACGTTCTATTTACAAGCTTCCTTGAAGCTTATATGACAAGACTGTGTTTCCATGAATTGATGAGGAAAAACATTTGTCAGAATTATTAACATTTAACATGCCAGTCAGACTGATCACTTTCAGTATGGTCATGTTTACTTGTTTGATAATCATTTATCATGGCTTTCGCAGTCAGACTGTTGTTAAAAGATGAGTTTCTTATTAACATGAATGTTTTGTGCAGTCATACAGTATATCTACCATTTCATTAATTCCATTTATTGTTTAACAATGAATAAAGGAAATTTTTATGGTAGTGTTAAATCAAAAATGCTTTTAATATATTATTTTCAGATGACATTTTCTAAAATTTTAAATTTTTAATAAAGGAATCTTTTATGGAAATGTTAAATTAAAAATGCTTTTAATAAATTATTTTTAGATGACATTGTAAATTTTCAATAAAGGAATTTTTTATGGAAATGTTAAATCAAAAATGCTTTTAATATATTATTTTCAGATGACATTTTCTAAAATTTTAAATTTTCGACATTAAGACATGTACATGTATCGTGGTAATTGCTAAGATATTGTCTTTTGAATTTATAGATGGAATTTTAGTGTTGGAAGTCATGAATTGGAATTTTTACCAGGCCAAGATAAAATACCGACAAGATATGTGAATGATAATGATGACGATGATGATGATGATGATGTTAACATTATATGTCCTGGAGAAGGTAAGATTATCAGATGTTTTATTTGATTCATGAAATAAGTTTTATAAAATTAACTAATCTTGACCAATATATACATACCGGTACATGTACTGGTTTTTATATTCACTTGCCAGTATAAAGTAAAGTTGAGCTTATCTTGCCTATATGATAACATAAGAATAAAATTTTTCTATTACAATTTAGTTTGAGAAATCATGAAATGTAATCACTGATGAAAATGAAACTGCATTGAATCCTGATGGTGGTACATGTATATGTGAAAATCTGGGTTGTGTCTGTAATTTGGAGTTAGCTTGGACTGATTTTGGACCCATTATGTACAAAACCCTAAAGTTTTTTGACAGACAATTATTATTTTTGTTAAATTTTTTCATGGAAAAGATTTGCAGACATTCTATGTGTATGTTGTACTTCCGGCAGATCTTGCTATACTTACATGGTCAAGTCAGACATTATGCAAGTTAATTTTAAAAAAAATTAAATTGGCAATGCACAATATCTGATTTTGGATTGTTCATTAATTTCTCCAGGAAGTGTTTTCCAGAACATGTTTTTAAATTATTTTTAGATGCTGATGATACTGAGAAATTGTCTGATTTTGAGAACTCTTTAAAGATAATTGTACCAGAAGGAATGGTTGTCAGTTTAAACTCAGAAGATCCAAATGAGTTCAGATGGCAGCACAAGGTAATAAACAAAACTCATTTAGATAAATATTTGTGTCCTTGTCATTTTACAGATATTTCTTCAGTACTCTAGTTCAGATTTTCTCTGACCCTAACATACTTTATGCCTAATGGCTGTATGTAGCTTCAGAAATTACTATATCAGAAACCCAGGATTTTTCAGGATTTTTCAATTATAAATAGTATCTGAGGGGATTCAGACTGAAATGTTAGTGGAACTGTGAAAAAGTCACTAACCACCTCCATTCAGTGAAAGATTTGCTATCCAGAATGATATTTAAATGAGAGAGTTTGCAAGGTCTGTGGTCTTGTTTTGAAAATAAATGAAGAGGTCGGCAAAAATCAACATCACAGAAATTGATCCAAATTTCTTAAACCAGCAACAATGTCATCCTGAAAAAATATTTTGTAGGACAAGTCATTTTACGATCAAGGTAAAATATTGTTTGTTTACTTACCAGTTTAATTTATTATTTAATTTTAAATGAACTGAAGTATAGTTTACTACTTAAATTGTCTAAAAAGTTTATTATTTATTGGACAGTTTTCAAGTCCAGTTGCCAATGCATGGATGCTTAAGAATGGGGTTCTTAAATCAGTCAGTGTCTTTGATCAGAAACATATTCCGGCTTTGTCTGAATCTGAGACAGAAGAGAACCAGGGTACCAAGACAGCCACTGTTATATGTTGGTATGTACAGTAATATATTTAGCCAATCACACAATCGGTCATTGTTAGAATTTCTGTATGAAGTACGGAAGAGCTTGTGTCATACCTCCATTGTAAGCTCGTGAGCTTTAGCATTCAAGGTTCAAAGGTTTTAGATGAGACTCAAGAAGTGCAAGACTCTAACATGCATATATCTGTTACAAATACATGTACATGAATTCTTTTTTCACGTAAGTTTAAGTTTTAATAAGTTAATTGAATAATTTGTACTCGGTTAAGGGTATCTCTGGAACATAAACATTGAATAGGTTTTTTCAGAATTTGTGATCAAGAAGAGCACTCATTTCATTGAGAAGCTACCACATTTCCAGAAAAAATGAAGTATAGCTTAACCTTTTCGATATTTATCATGATCATTCTGTGTATACATTTCAGGTTTACACCACAATCAGCTGTATGTTCAGCCATCAATGAAATTTAAAGAAAATATACACAGAACAGCATCCAAACAAGGCTCAAATATTCAAAGGATTGATGTACCAAGAGTGTCATGGAAACCTTACTTACATAGTAATTAACCATTTGTTTTAGTATTTACATGGATATATCTATATATATATTTATTACTTACATGTATATAAAAAATTATGTTTAAGTTAACCAAAAAAAAAAAAAAAAAAAAAAAAAAAAAAAAAAAAAAAAAAAAAATGAAAAAAAAGTAAATAAATAAATAAAATAAAGTAAAATAAAATATGGAGTATGGAAGAAGGGGAGGGAGGATTGTTTCTTGTTTTAATTTTGGAAGTTTTACATGACCAAGAAGAAGTGACTAGTTGTGCCTCTCTATTCTTTTAGGACCAGTGTCTATTATTAATGTCCCATATTTGGTTCAATATGGGCCTGAATGTTTTGTTTTTGGGTCTTAGTAATGAGTAATGGCATAACCTTTTAATCAATCTGTTTTTGGTCAAATTAAGGTTTATTTTAACATCACTAAAGTGATGTGTCAAATGAAAGATAAAATAAACTTAAGAATGATATGATATCTGTTATGTTATAGCACCATCAAGAACACCATTGTTTAGAGGAAACATGAGAAGTGCTCCATTATTAATAGAGGGTGAAGATAAAGAGGATGAAACAGCATTATCAGTATGGCATGAAAATTACCCATTTGGTATGTTGCTTAAAATCAAACAGAAACTCTTCAAGTCATGAGATATTTTTAGTTACCCGGTAGTCATTAAATAACCACAGGAGTATCAGTTTACACTGTAGGTATACAAGTATTTACACGGAGTATAATTCTTTGTCTTGTTGGATTGGAATAAAAGGGAGGTGATCATTTCATCTAAAACAATTTATCTTTAAAACACACCAGATCACATAGATGTTTTATTTCATTGTTTTATTTTTATACATTTCTGTTTTATATTTTAGATAATGGGTACTACCTCTATCCAGAGTATTCCTTGTTGCCTGGTAACGATACATGTGATAGTGAGAATACAGAAGATAGTTCATCAACAATAGGACAGTGTTGTCATTGTGTCGTTATTTTACTACTGGTAATTATCAGTTAAATATATGTGTGTGTGTGTGTGTGTGTGTGTGTGTGTGTGTGTGTGTGTGTGTGTGTGTGTGTGTAGTCATATATGATGTGTGTGTGTGTGTGTGTGTGTCATACATGTACATGTATATGAATGAGGTGTACTGGGTTAAAATCTTTATATTTATACCTTTAGTGGATTTTCTTGAAAAGGGATTGTTTAATAAGACTTTGGGTAAAAATAATGTCACTAAAAAGAAGATTTATATCACAGGATAGCATTATCTGAGCAGTTGACAGTATGATAAATTTCACATGCACACAAAAATGGTTTGGAATAAAACCATATTCTGAATCAATAAAACTCTTGATTGATGTCAATGTATGATAATTTTTAAGTCCCTTTAAGTGACATGTTTACTAACAGATGGCCGCTTACAAGATGCTCAAAATTCAGTCCAGAATAGGGTATTTACTGTAGTAATACATTATTTAAGATAGCAAAAATTGATTGGTATAATAAATTAATATTTAATATTTAATTTCTAGTAGGTTAACAGTCCATATTGTTACCCATTGAAATTCATTGTCAACTGAGGCAAAGGTTTCTTTTTGCTATAATATCACATATAATTTAATTTTTTCCAATAAAAATCATATTACAGGAATTTATGGCATCAGTATTTCCCCCATTTTCCTCACAAGTAACAAGAGGTATTAGTTATGTTGTAAGTGCAAACCATATTAGGTGAACATGATATGTAACTACATGGTTGTATAATAGTTTAATCAAAAGACAAGATCTGTTACATTGATATTTGGTCATTGTAAGCTGTATGGGAAGTTACTAAATTAATGAAAATGAATGTTAATATTGGCAATGTGGAGTTATCTACAGTCATATATGAGCATTTTGGTCAGCACTTAATATTTATAGATGTACAGTACAACACTTTAAGTTTTTGGTTAAAGGTTTTTATTTTGATGGACTAGATTTTTTAGGCAAGTTTCACTTTTGTTCTGACATATTTTTCTAGACCTGATGTAATTTTTATACCATAATGTGATGGCGGCATTTGTTTGTATTTTCAGGAGAGAAGTGGTGGCCATAAGTGTAGCAACATCTGTTATTGTCAATATATTATTGTATAATTTAAAACAGAAGAAAGATTTACTGTTATCACAGGTATAGGCATTAATGCATCTTAGGTTTACTTTATCACTTATCTAAGTCCTTACAACTTATATGTGTTAAAATACATGTACTGCATTTCAGATACTTTCCTGAACTTATGAATTAAATCATATTTGTGTTGTATATTTTGCATCATTTTGATAACATCAAAACCATGGCTGTAGTTTAAATGTTTAATTGAAATTTTATATCTTGGTATCTTAAATATTTGCTTTTTATATACCAAATCATAAATACACGTAACTATGTAATGATACATTTACTGCACCAGCAGCCATAACAAATGTCTGTGATTGCACAGACTCTTATGATGTCAGACACAATTTACATCATTTCATACATGGGTGGTTTTAATGAACTACGATTCACAGTTATTAAAAATAACCACAGTGATTTTTTCACTTCATTAACCAATGAAATTATAATTTAATTATATTTAAAATCAAAAATAATCACTAGGTCAATAGTGTAAAAGCAGATTTGATTAGCTTAAATCTTTGTTTTTCAGATATAATCATTATTCATGTTATAGAGCTTATACAGCTAAATCAAAATTATGATTTTATATTTTGCTTGTAATTTACAGTTGTCATGCAGTGAGAGTGGGGATCAGGTAGTTACCTCCCCTTCAATCAATGAACTCAATAAACCAGCAGAGGAATATGTATCAAGGTAACACTGTTTTACACTTTTGATTTTATGTATTAAAGTTTGATTTACGATTTATTTTATTTTAAAAATTATCCACAAAAAAAAAACCAAAACAGTTTCCTGTAAGAGATCTAAACAACAACAAACCATATCTAGTATAATATGTATAAAGCACCTTAACTTGTAAAAGAAAAGATAAGATTGTTCAATCTGAAGCATTGTCCATCTTGCCAATAAACAAACCCTTTGAACTTCCAAATAAAGACACTTATTTGTTTAAACATGGAGTAGCTTTTAAAGCTGATGCCAAAAATTTAAATGTTGTGGTTCATTGTTAATGTACATGTATTTACAAGGTTCTGTAGTACATACGTAATTTATTGTTATTATAACTGCATGTACATTATTGTTTTCTTTAGATACAAGACTGACTTTGAGCATGTACAATGTCTAGGAAAGGGAGGATTTGGTATTGTGTTTGAAGCTAGAAATAAAGTAGATGACTGTCACTATGCAGTAAAGAGAATCAGTCTTCCTAACAGGTATATGTAGCATGATTATAGATATAATTTATTTAGTTAAACCTTGTTTCAATACCAATCAATATCTTTGTTACCTCATCACAGTATTTCAAAGTGAGCAAGTTATTCTATTTCCCTAGAATCCCTCCCTCCCCGTTATAACCCCAAAATCTTATTAGTAGAACAAGTAGTGGCATTAGATTGTGGTTTTACTGTATCTCCCCCTTTTAAATGTCTATGTAGTCCAATACTTCTAATTCATTTTCTACAGAATATTATCAATTTTGTTATGTTATTATATAAGTAAATAATTATTGGTTTTCATACATGTAGCAAAATTACAGTTATGCTAATATCAATTTTATTTTGGCCATGTAGTCTGTTGTTATACATGTACATGTATGTTTACAAAAGATTGTGATTTTCTGAAACACTATGAGTATTTAAATGTTTAATCAATTTTCAGAGAAACTGCCAAAGAGAAAGTCATGAGGGAAGTTAAGGCTCTAGCTAAACTTGATAATATTGGCATAGTTAGATACTTTCATGCTTGGGTAGAGTCGCCTCCCTTAGGATGGCAGGAAGAACAGGATAAACAGCTCGAAGACAGGTAATGTAATATATGTACATGTATATTTTTGATACCTGATAAGATAACATACTTTAAAGAATGGTTTTAGGGAAGTCATAGTTATCATATTGCTGTTGAAGTGATGGGCATCAGTGTTGTTAGTGTCAATATCTATACCGAGGCAGTCAAATATGAATAAAAATGAATGAGATTTTTAGCATACTTATTGTCAATGATAACTGAGATTTTACAGGATAAGAAAAGATTAAAAATCTTCTTTCAAAACTATATGATCAATATGAAAGGAAATTATAAGAAATTATTATGATAAATGTGTTCATTTCCTCCCTTTTTCACTCATTATAGGGATTTTCAACTGTTTATGCTTCTGCATGTGATACAACAATGAATTTTATTCATTGTTTTGTTTTAGGAAAATCCTTATACTTGTTTGCCATGAGAGAGTTTACATCTAGCCAGTCATATACTAAAGAAGTTTCTTACCTTGCATACTCCTATACCTTTATAACAATCAATGCAAGCACTTTATATGTAGAATCTTTGTAATTACATGTATTTAGGAATAATAACAATTAAAAAAAAATTGCACTGAAACATAAAAAATTGATATACTATTAATACCACACATCTTTAGTAAATTGTATGTCATGTGACTAAACATACAGTATCTGAAATTACCTTAACTGATAAAAAATAACTTTATATTTGTGTTTACAGTCATGTAAACAATTTCTCTTTTTTTTAATTTCATACAGTGAGTGTACTGGAATTCCCACTCCCTGTAATTCAGTGACTCAGCTAGGCATATCATCTGGAGTAGTGAATAAACGGTCATCTTATATACTTAATGTGGAAAATCCATTTGGTGGAAATGGCGTCAATGAATTTAGTTTCTCAAGAAACAAAGCTGCAGGTGGAAGCTCAGAGTTTTCTGTGAATGAAAATCAAAGTTTTGATGACAGTAGTTGTTTTGGACTTTTACCTGATAATCAAATTGATGAAGAAGATCACAATCTTAATGTCCATTTTGAATTATCTGACAGTGAGGACAGTGGAAGTTGTTCTAAAAATATACCATTCCATAATTTATATAGGGATTATAAAAGTGCTGATCAAAGTTATGATAGAACAAATAATTCAATAAGCATTGTTTTTGAAGATTCAGGGTGTGCAGATAAAAGTGAAGGAAATAGTGACATCAGTGAGAAAGATAAGTTAAGCAATAATGATTTCCACATTGACATAACAAACTCAGGTCAGATTTCAAGTATGAGTGCATCATCCAATCAAAAGCTACATTCCACATCTGACAAAACAACTGACCAATCAAGTGATGTTTCTAAAAAAGCAATGGACCAATCATCTGCAAGTAAAATATCTTCAGTTTCCCCAGTACCAAAACTTTATTTATTTATTCAAATGCAGCTGTGTAGACGAGAAACTCTCAAAGACTGGTTAGCAGCCAATAATAATAGCATGCCACATGACAAACATGTTGTTTTGGACATATTTGATCAAATTGTTAGTGCTGTTGATTATGTACATGGTTGTGGACTGATGCACAGAGATCTCAAGGTAAATAGGACTAGTAGCATTTAAATCATTATAATGAATCAAGTTCTATAAAATGTAAATGGTCAATATCATGTTTAGATACATGTGTAATGATTCAATCAGATATATATCATATATATATATATATATGTGTGTGTGTGTTTTTTTTTTTTTTTTTTTTTTTTAAATTATTGGAGAATAAAATTAAAAATAAAAGTAAAAAATTGTGACTTTAAATAAGTTTGAGGATAAAAAAGCACTTGTGGTTTAAAATTTAGATGATTTTGGCATCAATATTTACTCTTTGTTTTACATATAGTTTTCAAATTCTTTCATGCATTTATTTGTTGTGATTACTTATCTAAGAGTTTTATTGTTTTTGCTATATGCAGAAAAATTTTAGAATATGTTTCTAAGTAGGATTTATTCTTTTCCCATTAGTCTCATCAGATGCATAGTACTTTCAGTACTTTGATTATATTTGTCATCATGATGTCAATAACATGGGCTTTCAAGGCACAATAAAAGTAATTCTTTTTTACTTTATTTATTGACAGCCTTCCAACATATTTTTCTCAAATGAAGGGATAATAAAAGTAGGAGATTTTGGGTTGGTGACAGCTCTTACAGAACAGGAGGCAGAATCAAATATAGATAAATATAACAATCCATATAAACGCCACACAGCACAGGTCGGAACACAGCTCTATATGAGCCCAGAACAAGTAAGTAAGGTCTAAAATAAAATTCTAAATGAGATTAAAATACATCACAGATCTAGTGTGTTATCTTGTAATATCTGTAAAAACAATGCTCTACTGACTGGCCTAGATTTCAAACCCTGCTAACAACAAAAAAGAAACAGAAAATAGTATAAAATTAAATCTCATCTAATTAAAAATCCAAAACAAAGGTTTGGTCTGATGCACCCCTACATTGTAGCAATAATAAAAAGAGTTTTTTCTGCTGCACCATTACCAGTGGCGTAGCGAGCATATCATTTATCTGTACGCACCAGTGTGTGTCCGATACATGCTGAAGGCGCGTCTTTCTAGGGGGGCATGCCCCCCCCAGAAAATTTTTGATTTTTAGAGCCTAAATGTTGCGATTTCCTGCACTCTAGACGGATATGTTTAGTAATATTTTCCCGGGTTTTTTTTAGTTCGGTTGGTTAATGGAATGGTGTTTTACGTCCCAGTCAAGTTTATTTCACTTATATCGAGGCGGTCAGTTCGGGGATGGTGGAGGAAACCGGAGTACCCAGAGAAAACCACCGACCTTCGGCAAGTGAACTGACAAACTTTCTCACATTAGGATATACCCAAGTGGGATTCGAACCTAGGCGGTGAGAGGCATTTGGCGGTAAGGTAATGATAAATATAATGTAACTAATGTACAGACATATGGCTTGAATGGGTCTATATTTTAAGGGGTCGAACTTGGGTATCAATACAAAATACGCCACTGAATATGTTTTATTTGCAGTTTGTTTTTCAATAGTACCTTGAAGGAAATGAATAGGATTTAGCAGAATCCCACTTTTGTTCCAATATTTTTCTCTTGATTTGGAAATTGCTCAAGTCACTTTGAATCAAGCTGCCAATATCAATAACTTCAACAAATTTGCTTTCATTCGATTCGGAAATACATGTATCAGGATTTTTCTGTTCATTTTCTGTTGTTTTATGATGATTCGGCGTTTTATCGACTTGTTCAACTTTCTTAAAAAAGGACTGAAGTCCAAGTTGTTTAGCCATGCTAGTGTGTAGGTCATTGGCGCTAATAAATGATAAACCTTACCGGACGAACGCCGTGTATGATAAGTAACAAAACGGTTACGACATAAACTTTAAGTCATATTCGGACATCGAGCATAACGTAAAATTTTCTGTTCAATATTATCTACTAGTGAACCTTGGTATCTCACGATATGCAAACGTAGAGAATCATAACCAGTTAAATGATAGTATACGATTACCTGTAAAAAAGGTCATGTTTTTTTTTAAATTTTAATGACAATTTCCAAGATTTTTACAATCTCTGTATTTTGATGTGTACGCCCGGGCGTTTTGACGTAATAGGCGCTACGCCACTGATTACTGCATTAGTTTAAACAAAAAGCTAAAATTATAAGGATGTGGTCTGCTGCATCACTTTCTAAAAGGATCAAGATGTGGTCTACTGCACCACCAGTTTGACAGTGGTATTTTTGCTTTCAAAAATAGCATTATAACATTGTCATTGATTTTTATTATGATTGATATCTGTGATCACAAGTATAGATATCTACTTCCTTTTATGTTACTTTAGGTGTCTGGTAAATCATACAGTCATACTACTTCCTTTTATTTTACTTTAGGTGTCTGGTAAATCATACAGTCATACTACTTCCTTTTATGTTACTTTAGGTGTCTGGTAAATCATACAGTCATACTACTTCCTTTTGTGTTACTTTAGGTGTCTAGTAAATCATACAGTCATACTTCTTCCTTTTATGTTACTTTAGGTGTTCGGTAAATCATACCGTCATACTACTTCCTTTTATTTTACTTTAGGTGTCTGGTAAATCACACAGTCATACTACTTCCTTTTATGATACTTTAGGTGTCTGGTAAATCCTACAGTCATACTACTTCCTTTTATGTTACTTTAGGTGTCTGGTAAATCCTACAGTCATACTACTTCCTTTTATGTTACTTTAGGTGTCTGGTAAATCCTACAGTCATACTACTTCCTTTTATGTTACTTTAGGTGTCTGGTAAATCATACAGTCATACTACTTCCTTTTATGTTACTTTAGGTGTCTGGTAAATCATACAGTCATACTACTTCCTTTTATGTTACTTTAGGTGTCTGGTAAATCCTACAGTCATACTACTTCCTTTTATGTTACTTTAGGTGTCTGGTAAATCATACAGTCATACTACTTCCTTTTATGTTACTTTAGGTGTCTGGTAAATCCTACAGTCATACTACTTCCTTTTATGATACTTTAGGTGTCTGGTAAATCCTACAGTCATACTACTTCCTTTTATGTTACTTTAGGTGTCTGGTAAATACTACTTCCTTTTATGTTACTTTAGGTGTCTGGTAAATCCTACAGTCATACTACTTCCTTTTATGTTACTTTAGGTGTCTGGTAAATCCTACAGTCATACTACTTCCTTTTATGTTACTTTAGGTGTCTGGTAAATCCTACAGTCATACTACTTCCTTTTATGTTACTTTAGGTGTCTGGTAAATCACACAGTCATACTACTTCCTTTTATGTTACTTTAGGTGTCTGGTAAATCCTACAGTCATATTACTTCCTTTTATGGTACTTTAGGTGTTCGGTAAATCACACTGTCATACTACTTCCTTTTATGTTACTTTAGGTGTCTGGTAAATCATACAGTCATACTTCTTCCTTTTATGTTACTTTAGGTGTCTGGTAAATCATACAGTCATACTACTTCCTTTTATGTTACTTTAGGTGTCTGGTAAATCATACAGTCATACTACTTCCTTTTATGTTACTTTAGGTGTCCAGTAAATCATACAGTCATACTACTTCCTTTTATGTTACTTTAGGTGTCTGGTAAATCCTACAGTCATACTACTTCCTTTTATGTTACTTTAGGTGTCTGGTAAATCCTACAGTCATACTACTTCCTTTTATGATACTTTAGGTGTCTGGTAAATCATACAGTCATACTACTTCCTTTTATGTTACTTTAGGTGTCTGGTAAATCCTACAGTCATACTACTTCCTTTTATGTTACTTTAGGTGTCTGGTAAATCACACAGTCATACTACTTCCTTTTATGTTACTTTAGGTGTCTGGTAAATCATAGTCATACTACTTCCTTTTATGTTACTTTAGGTGTCTGGTAAATCATACAGTCATACTACGCCATACTACTTCCTTTAATGTTACTTTAGGTGTTTGGTAAATCATACCGTCATACTACTTCCTTTTATGTTACTTTAGGTGTCTGGTAAATCATACAGTCATACTACTTCCTTTTATGTTACTTTAGGTGTCTGGTAAATCATACAGTCATAAGGTTGATATCTTCTCACTTGGAGTGATTTTGTTTGAGCTTCTTTATCCATTTTCTACACAAATGGAGAGAATTCAGACCTTGATCAGAGTTAAAGAGAAAAAGTTTCCTGAAAAATTCTGCAAGGATTATCCATTTGAGGTAAGTAAACTTGTTGTTTTTATTATAATTCTCCTCTTCTTTTTCTTCCATTACTACTTCCCCTTTCCTTACTTATCCCTGTTCCCCTTCCCCATTAAGTACTGCCCTCTGCCCAACTTAAAACCAATCCCCCTTGTCTATTTACTATTTCCTCTTTCCTTACATATCCCTGTTCCTCTTCCCCATTAAGTACTGCTCCCTGCGCAACTTAAAACCAATCCCCCTTGTCTATTTACTATATCCCCTTTCCTTACTTATCCCTGATCCTCTTCCGCATTAAGTACTGCCCCCTGCCCAACTTTAAACTGCCCCCTCTTGTCCACTAACTGCTTCCCCTTTCTGACTTTCTCATCATATACTTTCAATGCCGCCAGTGTTTCTAAGTTCCAACATTTCTGCATCTTGATGGTAGAAAGTTAGGAAGTATTTTTTTCTAATGATAACAGATGCAGGCAATATGGAAAAATATTAACTTCAAACACTGCAAAGAAAGAGGAAGGGTTGACATGAAGGTACATGTATATAACATGTGACCTTCAGGCTTATTAGAAAAAAAAAGATACTTATTTCATGGGATTTATTTATTTATTTTTTTTGTTTTTGTTTTTTTTAATTTTTTTTTTAAATTCTTTATTATAATATTAAAATTATATATTTTCAAATTATTAAAACAGTACATGTATTTTATGTTGCAGGCAAATATATTGAATGTTTACAGTGTTCCAGATATCTGGATCTGAAGTACTGAGTCTTTCGTTCAGATTGTTTATTTTAAGTGATAATATTGACAATATTTTATTTTGCAGGCTAAATACGTTGAATGGTTATTGTCTCCAGATCCTTGTGACAGACCATCTACACAGCAAATATTAGATAGTGAACTACTTAAAGATTACCGTAGTCGACATACCTCTATCAGGATACGCCTCAGAACAACATCAAGTAGCAGTAATGGATCTATAGGATTGAATCATGAATGATTCAGTAGAAATCTCTTAAAAACTCTTAATGATTTTTATTTATTGAAAAGCCTTTGAGCGTTTTGAAGTTACTGCAAACACCTGATAACTTAAGCACTGAAATTTAAGGTCCAGGGAAAATTATGATTTTGAAAATGTTAAAAGAAACCTTTTTTGGATAATTTTATTTTTGTTGTAATTGTATAAATTATCAAACGATAACAGAAAATATCTTTTATTGGTCCTGTACAATCGGTGTTAGTATACAACTGCTTATAGTGCTTCTGTACTGCCTGCAGTTTATTATGGAAATGTTCAGAAATACTTTACACCAGTTTACAATATTGCTTAGCTGTAAGGCTAGAAGGTGTCTAATTTCTTGCTGTGGAATACACTTATGTATATTTACTATATTAAGATTTCTGAGTGACAGATTGGATTGGTTTGTCCATTTAAACTGTAGATTGTAAGCAATAATTGGTTTACATTTTAGCAGCGGTTTGGGTTTATCAAGAATTTTTTCATACATTCTTAATTATTTAAATACATGTAACAAAAACTTAAATTTTTAAAAAATGTATTTTCTGAAATTTGCTGTTTTCCTCAAACTTTTGACTTTTAGCAAATCATGAACTCTATTCATCAAGTTGTTAAAGAATTTGTATGCATATTTGTGAAGATATGAATGGTATTGGATATGAATGTACATACTTTTTTTTAAAAAAAAAAATGGCATGTGAAAAAAAATGAATTTTTGTTTGTTTGTTTTTTAGAAAGTTGTAAGTCTTGACAGTAAATTGACTATTAAATTGTTATGGCCTTTAATGTTTTTTCGAATTTTTATTTTATTTATTTATTTTTTGTTGTTGTTGTAGTTGTTCTTTTTGTTGTTAATTACTGTGGAATCTGCCGTAACCTTCCGAACTGAAAATTGTTTAAGATTAGACATATTCACAGTTTAACCATAAACTTAGAGAATAACTGAGCAAGTACCAAAGTGGGTAATTCTAATGTTCTGTTATTTTTGTCTGTTGTTTGTATATCTTTTTCATTTAAATGTCCTCTTCAGGGCCAGCAAACCGATGACAGGGATGTTAACTTGTTTGAGCACCACCTAGATTAAGGAACCAATATTTACCTTTACATGTATGTGACAACCTGTTGATAATTTTATTCAATTTAAAAAAAAATTTAAATAATTGAAAAGTATTGTATTTTTTATTTTAAAAGTTATAATTTGTACTCATTGATTATATTGATATACTTTTCCTACTTGTTAAAATAACAGGATTTATAATTAAAAAAACAGTGCCCCATAGCCTATTTAGACCTGAGACAGCCAAAATTTATTCAAAGAATATTGCTTACTGGATTTATATCAATGGTACATGAAGTACCTGAGAAATTGATAGAGCTAAACCTTTGAAAGTTTCTACAACAACTTTTTGAGGTAATTTTAAAACGGTTCTGATTTCCTTAGCCTTGGTAATAAGTTCAAGCATATACGCTCCTTGTTAGGTTATTTAGACTTCAGTTTTTTAGGTTGCACTTTGAAAAAAAAAGTAAACAGAAATGGGTTTTCATCTTGAAACCATGCACAATTAAATCTGTTTACCAAAAATCACCTTAGTGAACCTGCCAAAACGGTCTATATATACAGTATAGAGCATGATCATTACCAGACAGATCTGAATTGAATTTTTCTTGTCTTTGCCTTTGTGACAGGAATTTATTGTTATAAATACATTGATTGCTTAATTTTATTATTTAACATGATTTCATTTTTACAAAGATGACAAAATGGTATACTGCTGATAAACTGGATTATTTCCTCAAGGAAAATCATGATATACATGTATATTCATATAATGTTTTTGATTTGTAAGAAATTTATGACTTTAAACATTTAAAAATTTCAACTGTTAATATTTTTGCTACATTGTTAATATTTTTGTTACATTATTTATTGATGGACATATTGTGCTCTCTTACAAAAATGACATTATGGGTTTTATTCTGTCAGAAACAAATTGTGAAACAGAAAATAAATTGTGATTTTAATAAGTTACATTTATTACCGTTTGGTCTGATTGTCACTGTTTTGTAACTTACGTAAATATATTACACACAATCTGATGGCAGAACTTACATTGCTACAAGTTTAGTTAAAATTGAATCAGTTGATTTGGTGCATGATTTGACAGATTTTTAAACACACGAGTTGTTTCTGTATCCTGAAATTACAAACTTACACAGGTTGGATGATGATGATGATGATGGTAATGATGATAATAGTTATGTTGATACATTTATTTACTTATTTAATTTACACTTTGTTGTATCACACTTTAAAACTGTTAGTTGTGGACACATTTTTTTTGAATTTTGAAGAACACTTATACTTCTATAACTGATGCTAACTAATAGTTTTTTTTATATTATACAGATTATGTTTTAACAAAGTCATAAGCAAACAATTCAGTGATTTTAAATTCTGTGACTGATGTCTGCCATAGAAAAGGTGTATTTATTTTGAAATCAATATTAATTCTGGAACAGGATTACTGAGGTTGTAGATTCAATACTATTCTTGTAATGTTCTAGTGGTTTTGAATGTTCATCCCTGAAAGAAAATATTCATAACTGCAGAAGAAAACAATTACAAGTTTGATGAAAAAGAAAATGCATATTGTTAAAGTAGTCTCCCTTGGAGTTATTAACTTATGTCAAATTTGAGCTCTAGTTTAAGGTGAAATTAGTTTCATTAAAATGTAATTTTCTTAATAAAATGATACTACTGCTTAACTTTCTGCTGTTTAATGTGCTTATAGAAATTGATCAAGTTGAGTGTTATAAACATGTAACAGTCTTTTTTCACAATATAGTTACAGATAATATGGGATTAGAATTACATGTGTACCGGTATTTATTTTTATGATGACAATGACCAGATCATAGTATGATTGTTATTTAAAAACAAAACCACTGAACATCACATGGTCATGATATATAATGTTTTTAATGTTCACAGTATATGTTTACTAATCCACTGTCATATTGTTTCCTGTACCTTGTTTGTTTTGTGATTGTTTTCTGGCCTTGTGTCTTAAAGTGCATGCAATAGACTCACCATGTGACTTTATGGATCACATCATCCCTCACAGCCTTGGTTCAAATTCTACTCAGGACAGATTCAAGTATGAGAAGGTTTGTAAGTTCATTTATCAGAGGTTGGTGGATTACTCTGGGTTTTTCTCAAGTGTCCTTCACCAGAAGTCTATTATCCCCCTTTGTCTTTGTCACAATGATAATAGTATGTAGGCCTCATCATGTGACCAAAGTGAATCTGTGACTTCTGGGTACAAAAACATTTCAGTGTAACTAGAAACCATGTCCACCAAAAAAAAAAGAAAAAAAAAAAATCACCAAACAATGGATTTTTGGACATAACTGTTGTTTCAATGATAACACTCTCGTCCTTAGGTTCTAAAAGGAAATATTCAATCAAGACTTATAGACCCTATTGCCAAGAACATTGTATTTTTTATTATTTTTATTTTACTGTTTACTTTTTGTTACTGATGTTGCATTTTATTAACAGTAACTGAGAACAGACTGAACCTTTTTATGTCTTGTGATATCTGTATTTTTTATGCAATGTTCAAGGTTTAAAAATTAAATATTTATAATGGCAGTTATTGAAACATTAAACCAATAAGACAATGTGTAAATATATAACACAAATATCTGTTAAATTTTGATGTGTCATATGTGCACATTTCGGAAAATCATTCCTCACCAGTGACACTAGGAGCCAAAAAAGTTTGATATTTAAAAAACATAAGCCAAACAGTTGAAAATTGATGAATCTAAAGTTCCAAAATTATATGACTCGAAATCCAGCTAAGGAATGCTTTGCATGAGGGAACAAAACTTAGTTTTAAATACTTATAAAATAACAGGGGCTTCAAGTTGTTAAAATTGTTTAATTTTATTTATTTATCTAGTGTGTGTGTATGTGTGTGTGTGTGTGTGGGGGGGGGGGGTTCTGCATTTAACAAGGTTCGCTTCTAGATACCAGTAACTTTTAGTTTTATATCTAAAAAAGGAGTAGTGTATGGATGTTTTTTGTGGATCATGAAGGGTTTATTTATAGATAACTACCATATTTTGTGCATACTTTGATAAAATCATGTCATATTTACATTTTTTTACTTGAAAGGAGATGGTTGATTCATTATTTCATTAAGTAGTTCTAATTTGTTAAATGTCTAAATGGATTTGAAAACAAGTATTGATTATATCAAATGTTTTTTTGAAAAAATAAAACAAAATGAACCAAATTCTTGTAGTGGTTATTTTACTTCTAATTCACCATATTAAATGTTTTAATTATATAGCAAATTTCAATTTAATTCAATAATAACAAAAGGCGGTCTTCCTGAAAAATAGAGTTTATACTAATGCATTATATTATTGGTTAAGATTAGTTTTCATATACAAATATACACTGTCTGGAAACTTCAAAAAGCATGAATATAAGGATCTATATTACTTAATTGCAGATAAAAACACTGCTTGGGGGAACATTTTTGAATAGACTATCAAGTTTTATCTTCATTTTTAAAAAAGACATAATACAATGTATTTGCATATTTTAATTTTGCTGATTAACAGGAAATTTAAATGAAAATGTTATTTCCTGGAAATCTGCCAGAAGAAAAATTACCTGACAGAATCCGCTCTCCTCATTAGATTTATTTGACCTGGGTTCTGATAGCAAATCACTAGATAGATACTACACCATTTTGTCATTTTATCGAGTGCCTACCTAAAGTTGCAAGTCCCTGTATATGTTTATCTTGTCTTTATTTTGATATATAACTTTGTTTGATTGATGATATGAAGTATATCTGGTTGCAAAGACTATAGCAAAGTATATATTCATGTTTTAGCTATTAATTATTATATCCAGTTGTACTGTTAGTTTTAAACCTGGTATTTAGGCTTCCGTAAAAGCGCATGCTTATCATAGCGGCTCTCACCGCCTAGGTTTGAATCTCATTCGAGGAGATCCTAAGTTGAAAAAGTTTGTCAGTTTGCTTGACAAGACTCAGTAGTTTTCTTTGGATGCCCAGGTTTTCTCCACCATCCCAGAACTGACTGTCTCGATATAAATGAAAGTATTCTGACTGTGGCATAAAACCTCATTACTCTACTCAACTTTATTGGTAATATTAGACATTAGTCTTAATCATGTTTCATTTTGTTAATTTGGTATCAGTGACTTATCATACTCTCGTAGTACTTACACTTAATGTATGTTAGTGAAAAAATCAGAAACACTTACCCAAGAACCCTCCCAACAAGTGAACGTTAAATTAATTCTTGTAAGGATTGACAAAAGCATAGAGTAATTGTCTCTTTTTAGGTCACCTGAGCCAAAGGCTCATTGTGACTATAGAGATCGTTGTTTGTCGTGTGTCGTGCGTTGTAAGCAATTACACATTTCCGTCGTTTTCTCCAGAACCAGTGAATCAATAATGGTAAAACTTTACATGAATGTTTCTTGACGAAATCCCTACCAAGTTTGCGAAGCAGGTTGTCCTTGACCTTTATTCAAGTCACTGTGACCCAAAATATCAAAATCTTTTAACTTCTTGTCATGCAACGAAAGGCATATAATCTAAACACTTCACATATGGCAACAGAGAATTAAGCACTATCAAGTTTGCGAAGTAGGTTTACCTTGACCTTCTTTGAATGTCACAGTGACCTTAAATACAAAAACCTTTCCCTTTAAACATCTTGTTACGAGCCAAAATGCCTAGAAGCTTAAAACTATATATATATGGCATCAGAGCACTTAGTTTGTGTAGCTTTTTGACCTTGACCTTCAAAATAAAATACTTTAAACATCTTCTTATCATTAATAGAAAGGTCTAATAGCTTGAAACGTCATATAAGGCATCAGAGCACTAAGCACTACCAAGTTTGTGAAGCAGGTTGACCTTGACCTTTATTCCAGGTCACAATCACCTTAAATACAATAACCTTTAATCTTCTTGTCATGAACCGAAAGGTCTAGAAGCTTGAAACTTTATATATGGCATCAGGGCACTAAGCGCTACCAAGTTTGCAAAGCAGGTTCACTTTGACCTTCATTTAAGGGCACAGTGAACGTAATTAGAAAAACCTTTTAACATCTTATCATGCACCGAAAGGCCTAGAAGCTTGAAACTCCATATATTACATCAGAGCACTAAGCACTACCAAGTTTGCAGAGCAGGTTTACCTTGACCTTCATTTAAGGGCACAGTGAACGTAATTAGAAAAACCTTTAAACATCTTCTTATCATGCACCGAAGGGCCTAGAAGCTTGAAACTCCATATATGGCATCAAAGCACTTAGCACTACCAAGTTTGCAAAGCAGGTTGACCTTGACCTTCATTTAAGGGCACAGTGAACGTAATTAGAAAAACCTTTAAACATCTTCTTATCATGCACCGAAGGGCCTAGAAGCTTGAAACTCCATATATGGCATCAAAGCACTAAGCACTACCAAGTTTGCAAAGCAGGTTGACCTTGACCTTCATTTAAGGGCAAGGTGAACGTAATTAGCAAGATCTTTAAAGATTTTGTCATGAACCGAAAGGCATAATAGCTTCAAACTTCATACATGGCATGAGAGCAATAAGCACTACCATGATTGCAAAGCTTGTTGACCTTGACCTTCATTCAAGGTCACAGTAAACCACTACTTATTTGATACAAAAAGATAGAAATTAGTTAAAATTTAATCCTTTTTTGTGAGCAACCGTACTTAATGTCACCATGGTGACTGTTTAAGCCCATTAGCCTCTTGTTTAAGTCCAATATACCAGTCATAATTCTATTATACATAGTAATAGTATGTCTGTACAATTGTTAGTAACAGCCTTCGATATCAGGTAGTAAAATCAATCAGTTTATCAATCAATTAATCAATCAATCAATAATTATAATAATAGAAATAACGCAAAATTTACAGAAGAATCCTATCCAAAAAGTATTACTTTTCCTGCAATTTTTATATGCTACATTTCTGTCAATTTAATAGGAACCGTAACAGATATAGGGGTTTTCAGAACTGTTTTTCGCTTCTTGTCAGAGTTTATTGAATTTACAATGCTTTATGTTGCTTTAGTGTTGTCTGAATTTGGTATTTTGAATGTATAAATATTGCAACTGA
>CM056605.1:14835607-14963107 GCA_029721355.1 Tegillarca granosa | reverse complement strand
TATTTTTTATAGAGTGACCTCAAGCTGAATGGTCATCTATGACGACTATACCCATACATGGTCAGGCTGATTACGTAGGCAGGTCCATTGAGGAAAAAACTTCTGTCACCCGGTCATTATTGGCCGGTGCTGACCAGTGGTATTTAAGTCCAAGCGAATCGCGGATTGGTCATTGTTTTTGGTCAACGCGTGTCCTTAGCAGGCTAAAGTAGTAGTAGGAATTTCACACCGTTATGAATACCAGTTACACATCTGCGGTGGTTATTAAAACAGCAATGGATATTTGCACACAAAATTGCACAAGATTAACCAAAATAAGTGAAAGGGTCACACTAAAGGACACATCATCGTAAGTTTTTTTTATATAGATATATTTTTCGTTTTATCTTTTTTCTTCAAATATATATCAATTTCTTCCCTTTTCATCTGTTTTATATTTTGATCAAAAGTTTTCTCTTGTTTTTTACCCTCTCATTTCTGACTTTTTAGGAATATTCATTACTTTTTTCACTTATAGCAGTGTGGAAAAAAAAAGAAATTTCATTTAAAAAAAATCAACTATAACAACAAAAAATGTATATACTTGAACTTGAATCAAATTATGAAATTCCAGACGATCTTTTATTCATTTATTTATCTATTTATTCATTCATTTATCTATTTATTTTTATCATTTATTTATTTTGTTAATGACTAATAAATTAAATCACGAAATTTCAGACGATCCTTTATTTATTTATTTATTTATCTATTTATTCATTTATTTATTTTGTTAATGACTAATGAATCAAATCACGAAATTTCAGACGATCCTTTATTTATTTATTTATTTATTTATTTATTTATTTATTTATTGATTTTGATAATGATTATCTACGTTAAACTGAAAGTTTTCGAGTATAAAAACAGAAGGCCCATAATGTAGTTAGTAATTTATTTGATTTTCAGACATTAGGAAAGTATAAAAAATGAAATTGGAAACTAAAGCAAAATAAATGAAATCGGAAATAAAATATAACTGGACATCAAATTAGACTAATTAAGTGGTGTGATCACGAAACTATATAAATCCTCAAGTAATGCAACTGTTTATGGAGAGCTAGGAAGATTTCCTCCCTCATATATTAGAAAATTAAGAATTTTAAAATATTGGTTGAAAATAATTGGTGATCAAAATACTCTGTTATATAATGTTTACAATGTTTTGAGACTTGATGCTGATAACGGATGTAGCTATAATGGTTTAAATTGGGCTTTTCAAGTTAAGCATTTATTAGACTCTTTAGGCTTGTCTTATATATGGTTTCAACAGGATTTTTGTTTTCCAAATTTTTATTTAGTAAAGAGAGTGTTACAAGATCAGTATAAACAACAGTGGTGTAGTCAGATATCTGAATGTGGTAAATTGTTTTATATCAAATGTTTAAAAAAGAATGGAAAATGGAAAATTATTTAGATTGTATCTCAAATGTCAAATTTAGAAATATTTTAACTCGTTTGGGAATTTCTTCTCATACATTATCAATTGAAACTGGGAGATATGAAACCATAGAACGGAATTCAAGATTGTGTAAATGTTGCAAAATAAAAGCTTTGGAAAATGAATATCATTTTTTGTTAGTATGTCCAGCATATAAAGATTTAAGAAAACAATTTTTTGCGAAATGGTATTGTCATTGGCTTAACTTATTTAAATTTGAATGTCTTTTATCTTGCTCATCCAATAATACAATGAACAAACTGTCAAAATATCTCTGTTTTGCATTTAAACGTCGTAACATTATTATGAATATCGATTACCGGTAATATATATATATATATAGTTAAGGCTCTTGTAATTTTTGCCACCTTGGATTTTGTGGCTATAACCATTTGTATGTTTAATGCCAATAAAGATTAATTGAATTGAATTGAATTGAATTGAATAAAAACAGTAACCCGAAAAAAACTGTTTAGTAATTTAACCCCCCCCAAAAAAAAAAAATAAAATAAAATAAAATAAAAAAATAAATAATAGTCACATCATTTGTTTCAGTTAATAGATTTGAGATACTAGTATCATTGGTTTAGAAAAAATGAAATTTTTAAGTGTGTCAAAAGTTTTAATTAATTAATCTGAGACGATTTTTAAATATTGGTGGAAACGAAAGAAAGCAAATACGAATCCGCATCAAAATCTTAATTACATATCAAGTCATTTATAACAATCTCAGTAAACATTTGGGGGTCTTTTCACGGTTAATCGTTTAAGTTCCGTAGTAACCTTCTTTTCTGAGTTATATCATTCATGCAACCAAAGAGAGGTCAAACGTTTTAAATTGGAACGATAAAATAAACAATTTCTGTTGGAACAAGGCCAGTAGTTTGTCCTGAGTTTGGGGTCATCGTAAATTTGACCTTCCTAAAGTTCTAAACTGAATTTATTTATCTGATATATATCATTCATCAAAAGCTCTACTTGAAGAGTGTGTGACATAACTACATTTAAAAGTACTTGAACTTGATAGTGGTTTGTTAGTACTTTTAAAATAGTCAAAGACCGCTTATATATGTCAATACACGGAAATCTTGCGAAAATCTGTCAATAAATAAATAAATAAATTGAACGCTAATTATTTTTTAAGTGCAAATAAACCCTTATTAAAATAGAAATGAACACAATATTTGGAGCAATGTCCAATTTTTAAACCGTTTGGTCTTTGCGTAAAATACAGGCCCATTATTAGCTATGAGAATTTAAAAAAATTTACGAAATGAAGTATTTAAACATTAGTAATGTTATTTTTTAACTTTGATATGAAGTGTTTAAACATTAGTAATGTTATTTTTTAACTTTGTTATAATTTTTAGAAAATAGCACCTCACAGATGATGTTTTTAAAATTATAATGGAAAGAGTTATAAAATTTGCACCTTAATTGAAATGTAAAAATTGTATAACAATTTCTTGTTAATATAGATGTTTGAAACCCGAACTTAACATATAAAACAAAATTTCTGTATTTTTCATGTTGTAATTATTTATATTTTGTAGATTGTTGGACATTATTTTCTCTGTTTATTTGATGTTATATCGGTATTTAGTTCCTATCACCATACCCATTCTTTTGGTCCTCTGCATCTGTAAGCTATGGGAGATGTACATCATTAGCACGAAAGATCATACATGCAACAGTCCACTACCCGACGGTAAATTTGGCCTTCCGTTTGTTGGAGAAACACTGGAATTCATTTTCAAGGTAAGCTAGAATATTTTTAAGTCCGAAATCTTAAAGTCTATTTTTTGCCAATGCGTTCGATTCGAACAGCTGTTTTTTTTTTTTTTTTTTTTGGCGCATTTATTTTTTATCTATCATTCTTTCTAAAACTATTATTAAACCCAACATACTAACCAGAAACATTTATTTAAACGGTTATGTTCCTATTTAACATGAATATTAATTAAGTTCAAGTTAAACATAGTTTTTATAATCTTTATAAATAAATTAGTTTTATCTATTATTTTTACATGACGATCAGCGACATTTAAAACGGAAAATGTCGCTGATGACGACTGTCTTCATTTTGTTTTATTACATAAGATAACAATTAAATATCAGATAATGAAATAGTCCTAAGATTCAGGTCGCCTTAAAGCTATACATGTTTGTTCAAAACCCAAGTATTAGTAATTACCTAATATTACCCCAAGCTTAACATATCACATATGACGTGTTTTACTTAACGGATAATTGAAGGCTCTGACGCAATCTATTGTAAAAATCAATGGTCTACTTGTCACCTGCCTAAGGTAGCCGTCATGATTACTGCAAAATACGGTTCCAGACAGCTTACAGACAAACAACAAGAAGGGTTTGGTCGTAATTGACCTCTTCTATTAAAAGGTCAACTCATATTACCTTACATGGCACATACCATTGTATAAAAGTGAGAAAGAAATTCTAATTTCAAACCAATCCTTTAACTTATTTATTTAAATTTGTTAAATGTTTGATTCTACCCCGTTGAATTATATATACTGATAAATGGTTGTTTTCTACAAAAATGGTTACAACAACTATCCACATTTTTGTTATCAATATATCAATTTGATGCTCCATTTTTAAGGGCGACAACGTGGGATATCACACTGTTCATTGTTTCCGGTTTTAGACGACATCAAGATGCTCATGTGTTTTCTTGTGTCATTTTCTATTCGTTTATTGGTTAAAGCATATTTTTATTTACATTTTCTATGCCAGTTTCAAGCTTTTTTTTTAGCTATAAATGTGTTAAAATCTATTGTTAAACTCACATCCCGACAATAAAGAACTATTTAAACGCTTTGAACAAATATCATAACTATTTCAGAACTTTAATTTTAAGCTTTTTCGCTCTTTCAGGGCAGAAAGTTTTATGATTATCGCAGAGAAAAGTATGGCAAAATCTACAAAACACACCTACTAGGAAGACCAACTATACGTATAATAGGTGTTAAAATAGCACGTCAAATTCTCTCACACGAAAACACGCTTGTAACATCACAATGGCCGATGAGCACACAGATGCTGCTAGGGAAGGGCAGTCTCAGCATATCAACGGGGAAGGAACATGCGTTCCGGAAGAAAGTGATCATGCAAGCATTTACAAACAGCGCTTTAAGTTCTTATACATCAGTTATCGACGAAGTTGTAATGGATTATATTGGGAAATGGTGTAAAGAAAGACATATTCTTGGATATCCAGAACTGAAAAGCTTGACATTTGAACTATCATGCCGTGTTTTGTTAGGTATAAAAATGAATCGTTTGGAAAAGGAACGACTAATGGCTGCGTTTGAGAAGTTTTTAAGGAATTTGTTTAGTTTACCCATTTACATACCAGGATCTGGTTTATATAAGGTGAGTAAATTACATGTATATAGTTTGTAAAATTTCGCTAGTATGGTATGGTTTTTAGCTCCACAAGAAGTACCATAATTATTATTGAATCTGTTGTTAGAACAGCTGTTGAGCAGAAACTTGTATCTTAGGAGTAGAGCTTGTAACATACTATTTTAACTTTTAACCCTTTTCATAATTATAAAATACATGCTTTATGTAGTTTATTGTGGCTTTTTAAGGGCGATTTTAAAACAAATCAATATACGACAGTCTGTAGATTGTATAAAACAATTTGCTAACATAAGCTAAATATCATATTAGCAATTTTCAGCTATTTTATATTGAAATTGATATTGTTATTTGTTGAAATTGCTGTGCTTAAAAAGTACTGTATGAATTAACCGTTTCCAATATTTACTATTTGCAGGGAATGAAAGCAAGAAAAACTTTACTGGAAAAAATCGAACAATGTATAAAGGAAAAACAACATAATGGGGCTTCCGATGGATTTGTTGACGCATTAAGTTTGATGACTAACATTGAGGGAAACGGAAAACTTAGCTTAGAAGAGTTGAAAGAACTTGGATTAGAGTTGCTTTTTGCTGGTCATGAAACTACATCAAGCGCCGCTTGTACGTTGATGTTGCAACTAACGAAACATCCCGAGATTGCTGTAAGACTCACAGAGGAGCTTGCACGTAACGGAATGACAGGATATGGACAAACTAACATCGATTTTGAAAAATTAAGTAAACTAAAGTATTTGAGAAACGTTGTAAAAGAAGTATTACGCATCACGCCACCTATTGGAGGAGGATTTAGAAAAGCTCTTCAAACATTTGAAGTAAATGTAAGTGAATTTTTCTACCTATACTTTAGATAAAAAAGTAAACAACACTGACGACCAGGTGAAACATATGATGAAGATGACAAACAATCTGGCAATACTGACATAGAAATTACAAAAGCTGATAATTTACATATTTTATCAGAGTAACTAGTTAACTTAACAATGATTATGTTGAAAAACTTTGAGATGTCAATTTTAGTCATTTTCGGCAAAAAAAATTATAATAAATAAATAAATAAATAAATAAATAAATAAATAAAAAGATAACCAAACAAAATAAAAAAAAGTATAAAAGAAAAAGGTAAATGAAATAAAGTGCAGGATCAGTTGTCTATCATATCCGTGAAGGATATCTGAATTTTAAGACCATTGTAGAGACGAACAGCATTTTATATGTTTTGAAAATAAAATAGAAGATCAAATTCTTTAGGTTTTAACTAGATTTAATATTGATTTTACTTTACAGGGTTTTCAGATTCCAAAGGGATGGACAATTTTATATGCCATTCGAGATTCTCATGAGACCGATGACGAGATTGGTTCACCGGAAGTGTTCAATCCAGACAGATGGAATGACTTGAACGGAAATGAGAGAAACCATTTTATACCGTTTGGAAGTGGGAAAAAAGGTTGTGCTGGCAAAGAATTGGCTATATTGATTCTAAAAATTTTAGCCATAGAACTCTGTCGCTCGTGTAGTTGGAGAGCTTTGAATGAAAATCCACGTTTGAAATACCTCCCAGTTCCACATCCTGTTGACGATTTACCTGTAGAATTCATGGAAATGTATGATTTTCGCCCAAGATCATTGACTGCTTAGATATTTTATTTATTTTTGTCTAGTCATAGTTTTGAGTATATTTATAAACTTTGAACCCAGTAAAATACTCAGATTAAAATCGTCGTCATACACGCAGAGAGAGAGAGAGAGAGAGAGAGAGAGAGAGAGAGAGAGAGAGAGATTTTGTTCAACTTGAATGTCTCACAATAAGAATGTCTATTTATAGTATTTGTATTTTTATAATATTTATGATCAAGCTTGTAACTTTTTCACTCATAACCATTGAATCTAACTGTAAGTAATTTATTATTGATAATGATTTTAAAGAAATAGAAATATATCATTTTCATCACTAGGGCAGTTTCGTTTAGCTGTATGAAGCTGTTTGGCAATATTCTTCTCTAAAAACGCTTGGCCATTTGAGTAGTTCAGGGCCTTTTATCATTTAAAACATTACTTTATATTTGTTTAAGAAACAGCTATTTTGCAAAACAGTGTGAGAACATCAACTCGAGGCACATTACTTCATTGTATCTGTTCACTTGTCTTTACCAGCTAAATTTTTATAGGAAGCATACATGTATATACTGACGGTTTTTTAAATTAAAGAACCGTTTTGAATATTATAATACTGATAAAATTCATATCAATTCAATGAATCCAAAATCGTTCCAGAACCAAAACCGGAAATCTGGAATTTAGCGATGAGTCTATTTCATTATCGTAAACATCTGTATCTTTTCATGTAGAGAATAAGTGTTTTTTTTTTTTACATTTGCGATGAAATTGATTTATAATAATTCAACACAATGCTTTATTTTTTTGATTTTGCATCTTTAAGTGAAATGAAATGAAATCCTCTGCATGCGCGTTTTGTTTACATGTATATATTTGTATTTATACCAGTTTACTCTTGTTAAATATATATTTAAGTTAATATTGTAACTTATAACATGATCTTGTTTTTTATTGCTATAATATGATAATACTTTTATAATAAAATCAATTAAAAACAATATAAATCAGTGTTATATATGTGAAGACTCAACAATAGACTGTAAACACTTACACTTGTTTTTATATGTCCTATTTTTATTATACTGTGGGGTTTTTTCTTTTCATCTATCTATTTATTTATTTATTTTTTGTTCTTTGATTAAAACTGTTTTGTCATGTGCTGATTTTGAATTTTTATTAAAATAATGCATTCAAAATCAGCAAATGACAGTTTGAATAACGAACTTAAATTGCTCGAATTATGAAGACTTGATGAAAATTGAAAAACAATTATAAATCAATGGAACTCAACAGCGTACCACGTGATCAATACCTCTTAACGTTTGAGCGGAATGAAATGGATAACGTTTACGTCAAATATTCGTCAAATAAACGTCGTTATTACGGGAAACAGTCATTTTATTTGATTCCATTACAATAGAAATAATTGTCCCGCATAAGCATTACGTATAACGGAAGAGGCAGTAGCTGATTGATTGAGTGAATGAATGATATTTTACGTCCCAGTCAAGAATATTTCACTTATAACGAGGCGTGGTAGTAACTGATGGCAACGTCAATAAATCTTGAGTTCAGAAATATTAAAAACTGCAAATATCATAAACAGTCTGCATATTCTCTGTTTTATGATATTAATCAGTGTCCATAATTAGCAAAGTTTTGAATCATTATTTTGCGTTAAAGTAGAAAGTTCTTGAATAATAACAATAACAATAACAAAAGATTGTGTTAAAATTCTCCTTCAAATCAGTAAGAGGAAATTAAGGAACCATTAGCGTTTATTACGTGTATTTTATCATATAGTAGTATTGTTCAGTCATGTTCCTGCTTTTCTGGCTCATATAATGTAGCTTTAAACTTACATTTTATTACGATTATTCAGTCTAAAAACTGCAATCACTTACATGTCTACAAAAATATATTTGTGGCCACATGAATGAAAACAGATAGTTTTATAATTATTGGTGCCAATAAGTGTTTATCACACGTCTTCTATTGTTTTTATCATTTATCTGTAGTTTCGTGTCCTTGGATGATTTGAATATAAGAAAACTCAAAAGCTTAATAATACAAGTTTACTATTTGGAATATGTATAAGTGAAATGATCATAACCGGAACGCAAAATTGACTCTTTTTTCACTTAGAGTTGTCTAAAACTTTATTCTAAATATACTCTTATAAGTAAACTTGACAGATTTCTAACGATTTCATTGGTTGAAAAGCGAAATAACGTTCAGGTCATTTCTTAATGACTCAAACTCACGTCGAAAGTGTTTGTGACGTAATTAAGAGTTTTTGAATCGGTCATCAAGGTATGAACTGTTAAAGGAGGCAATGGGGCAAATCATGATGACCGATTCAAAAACAAATGTCAATCCTTATATTTACAATCATGTCCATTCATAAAATCAAAGAATAAGAAAAAAAAATTTTTGGGTTTCATTTTATTTTTCATGTCAAATGCATTATTTGAAATTTTCCCCCGCAAACAGGTCTTACAGTTTGGCCACGCCCACTAAAATTGTCCATGTTAAATATGATTTTAAAAAAGTAAAAATTAATTATTCATGTTAAAAGTAAAATTACAATTTGCGATTGATGAATTCGTAAGTATACCAGACTGAATGAAAGATAAGGAAGTAAAAATGTCAACTGGGACTATTTGCTGGTTTTGCAAATATTCTGATATTCCTACGCCATTTGGAACTATTAACGCTTTAACTGTTCATTGGAAAATAACGTCAGTCAGTCGTAAAAGTTCACCTAGGCAGTGATAATTAGATTGTAAATATTCTAGAATGAACTACTTTTAATGCGCGTCATCACCTTGTTTTGAAGTTATTAAAAGCAAACATAACATAAAGTTATTTTCTCGTTTGATTAAGTTGTCTTTAAAGTTTAATTATAAGCATTGAATTAGATTTTCATACGGGCCATTGAGAAATAGCCTGAATGGACGCTGTGCACACTTTTGCGAAATTTGCTTCCCGAATGAAAATTATATTCAATGCTTAAATAAATTCAAAGCTTTGTAGAATAACTTTAACATCAATTTACCTCAACATTTCAACATGATGCTAAATATAAGCAAAGTTACATTGTAAGTTAAATTGGCAAATGTTTAAGGAGATAGAGCAAAGACAACCGAAACTCTCTGATACAGTATGGAACAGAGTTGTATGTTGTACCTGGTTGCTATGGAATTCTTAATCTTTACAAGTTTTGTTTATTTTTTTTTTTAATTTCATTCGTTTGTTGAGGCTTATTGTTGATTGTAAAAGGCGAAAGAAGACTGGTAAACAATACTTGTTATATTATTTCGGCCCGGATATTTGTCAGCAGCGCCACCTACTGAGGTTACGTAATTAATCCAACATTAATGCAATGCAACAATTTGTGTATCAAATATACAAAAGTTATTTTATTATTATTATTATTGTTATTGTTATTATTATAATTTGCAGTTGTACAAGTCTGTGTTCTGCTTTTTAATTGTATTATTTCATATAAACGCAAAAGTAGCACATGGCAAATTTTTTTGTTCTTGGTATTCTGTTTTCTTGCGATTATTTGTTTTTATTTCTTGCATATTATATTTGCTATTTTTGTAGTATAAATTATTCAAATATTACGTGAAAGTTGTCACTGCCTAATTTTAAGCGCAATGTTTTATATAAAAAATTACAAAAATTAACAGATGACTCGAAGTACAAGTTGTTAAATGTGTTTTATCTTGTTTTGTTCTCTTGTCGTGCCGTGTTATTTATTTATTTATTTATTTATTTATTTATTTATTTATTTATTTATTTATTTATTTATTTATTTATTTATCTATATATATGTATATTCTTATTTCATTTGTTTTGTGCGTCTTACTTTTTGCTCATTTGTTTATTTTTAAGAACACCTATTTCAGTTGTACAAATTGTCATTCCCTTTAAACGAATGAAAAATGTGTAATTTTTGTTTAAAACATGTTTATATGCAAAGTTAGTGCAAATTTAAAAATATTTTATAAAACATAAAAAATTACATATGACACGTGTTTCGATGACTTCGGCATACCAGTTTAGAAGTTGTTCGATTTTTGGAAGGCTAAATCAGTAGCTGTTAAATCGTGACCCCCTTTTCTTGTATAATTTTAAAAGTACAATTTTACGATAAAAGCACCCATTTAACCTAAGACATGTTATTTCTATATTATTTGATGTATCGTTTAGGAATTTAGGTTACTCATCAACTGACATTTAACCCACTTAAAACTAAATTTAATCACTGACCATTCGAGTCAACAATTCAAAATCGAAGATTTAAAAAATCCTTTTCACTGTGGTTTCCTTTCTTTACAATTATAGAAGTTACATGTGGTTTTTACGGTAGTAACTTACGAAATACCAAACCCGGTCAGAAGGTCATATATAAGGGTCAACCCTGATGATTCAATCTATTTAGACCACCAGGTCGAGAATATTGAAATTCAGAATGTGTATTGAATTGATCAAAGTCCAAAGTCTCAAAACCCCCATTCAAATACGTACAAAAGGGATTATATCACTGATGGTATGGAAACGTTAAAAGAAATGTTTATCTTGATGTCACATAAAACTGGGATAGGACATGTAATGTCAAAGTATCCAAAACCTTAGCCTATTGTTATGCTGTAAAATGGGATGTTTTTGATAGAGTAATTAAAAGATAAATAATTCAAAATAAAATGCAAATTAATTCATAAATAAGTTCAAAATAAACAAATGAAGACAGAAAGATAGAAAGAAAAGAAAAGATGAAAAAATAATTTGGTCAAACTTATAAGTTTTTAATTGAAGTCAATCCATGGTAATTGTTAATAAAAATATTTTTAGTAAATTAAGTTATCAAAAACTGGAAACAAAGAAATGTCATATGTTACAAATTTAGAAATCAGTCTAAATGCGATCGTCTTGTCGGCATTTTTTGTGTAGTTTCTGACTTAATTAGGAAATACTGAATTAATGCATTCCAGTACGGATTTGTGCTGTGAAGACTTTGGCAAATGTTTCTATAGAAATAAGGATCCGTTTTAACTCAAAAAGTTTAAGATAAAAATGTTTAATTAAGATCTCAGTTATTAGCTAGACTTAAGTGTCATGTTTTGCATCGGTCAAGTTGTAGCGGGCCTGACCAGTAAGCAAAGGCGTGATTAAAGATAATTGATCAAAAAATTTAATTGGTAAAATTAAAATGGTGTCATGGTGGATTCAGTAATGTGACCAAAAGTGAGCTTTGGCAAGATTTTAGATACTGGTCACTTTGTGAACTGAACTCCAAAAATAAAGATAAAAATTTTTATAAGATTTTTAAAATTTTTAATGTCATTTTAGTTTAGAACCCTGACACACCAAAGACCAGGCCCAACACAAAGTCTTCCCTCCTGGGACGGGCCTCGATAGTGGAGGCCGGGTCGGAGTAAGTGACCGAAACAAATCAAGAGGCCCAGATGAACATAGTGGCCGAAATGCTTGTCACGGTGGCCAATGACGGGCATGCACACATTAACAGAGGTCAAGAGATCGAACCCAGGAGAAACAAAGATCCCAATAACAAAAGAGACAGCACAAAAATATATATTTTGCAGTCAAATAATTTCTAGCACAATACGATCCTATTTTTGTTTTATTTGATATGTTCATTTAGTCAATATCAAAGCATTTTCATTCGCTTTGCTCGAATTTTGCATTTTTGGTGAAAAGCCTTTTTTCATTCTTTTTATATTCCATTTACCTAGAGGAAATAAAATCTAATTATTTTTTTCTTATTTTTGTCTTCCAACACGTCCTTACAACAAATGGCGGGAACGATTTCCAATATTGTGCACACACACACACACACACACACACACACACACACACACACACACACATATATATATTTATATATATATATATATATATATATATATATATATAGGGTTCTTTGGGGGAAACTAATACATAAAAAGCTGACAAACAATTTACCATATGTGTTCAACTGTTCTGAAGGCAACGAACCATTGATGTTACTGATAAATGTTTTCTTTCAAGTTCTTGGTGGAATGAACAGTTGGAATTATGACCTATTTATAACAATTCTGGACAATAGGTACAAGGATTTCCTGGCGATGACGATATGATGTCCACTGTCCATCTTTATGACCCGGCGAGTCGGGTCACCACCTGTACCTGTCAGATATAGAACAATAGCCGAAGTACACCCAAAGGAGTGGGGGATGACCACTGGTCATTTTCAAGGTGATAAAATGTTTCTGATCACCATTGTCCTGAACGAGGTCAATACGTCAAAATGTGGGTGTACTTCTATCACAAAATAACAAAAGCGGGAGATTTGATTGAACATATGACAGACGGTTTTCGAAAAATTTTAAAGGTTTTCCATTGTAATTCAAACAAATTCCATGAGTGCCGAGTGAAAAGAAAATTTTTCAACGATTAATGAATACATATATATTACTGAGATTGCTTATAAATATACATGTATACTGCATTATGTACGTAGACATAGGTTTCAGACCATGTACGAAACTAAACGAAGATTACAATTTCCTACTTATTTGTTAAAAATTCTTTGACCCAACTTTTAAAATTACTGATGTCTGCACAAAATGTCGGTACCTAGATAAACAGAACTTGCCATTTACTTTATTACAGACAAAATTAACACCTTTGCATTGAACAATGGTGCTGATGTGTAGCGAAAGACAATTGAACGATAACAAGAAGGCGAGGGCGGAGCGGAAGTTGCCTCGGAGAAGTGGTTCTGGAGAAGAAGATATTCTTAGACTTTAGCTATGTAAGTCACTGTGATCTACTTCTGGTAGCCACGGCAACCAAAAAACAAATATCTAAATGGTAATGTTCTATAGTTGCTTTTGACCAAGTTTCAAAATAAAATGTGGCGCTTTTTTCCCCACTATTCGACATGTTAAACTAAAAGGAAGCCCAATTAATTTTAGTGTAGTCATAGTCATGCCTAAATATGAGTGATACGATTTCTATCATATCTCATGTGATAAATTATAGTATATGAAAAAAATACTCCATGTTATATTCCATTATCATTTTAAAAATGATGTTGATATAGTCTTAATTTTGTGATTTTCTAGAGATTATCAATATACTGAATTGAACAATGCGTGCTAAACCTCATATACATCAGAGTAAATATTCCTTCTCGTTAACTTTAACTTTTTTTATATCCTTTTCAGCGTTGATTTATTTATAATGATGTTATGCCCAATTGCTAGAAAGCATAAAATTTCAGCATGCAATAACCCAAGTTCAAAATATAACCTCACAAAGTTTACTCTTTGTTTTTCCATTCTATATTGAGTAAATTACATCAAGATATTTCAGATATATCTTGTTTGTATAGAAAGTTACGCAAAAAAAAAAAAAAAAAAAAAAAAAAAAAAAAAAAAAAAAAAAAAAAAAAAAAAAAAACAAGAAAATTACGCCTTTATTCGCGAAAGTTTCTCGTTTATTTGGGAAAGTTACGCGTAATAACGCGTTATTTTTATTTTTTTCTTCTACGAAAGTAAGCTCAATGGGCTTTCGTAGTGCAGCGCCTCTTCTCGTTTTTGTTTGTCGAAAAAGAAGGAACGATAAGCAATACATGAATTTTGACCCTTAACTAGAAATATTTTCTACTATGCCATTTTAAAAATGACCATAATAATACCGGAGATTTAGAATTTTCGGGTTGACCGACAATGACCTTGCATTACGTTGTAATTGTTTCTCGTACTTCTTACAATATGGCCATTTAATAACAAAATTATATGGCCTGGTAAACTCACAATGAATAAAAGAGAAACGTCACAAGGTCAACAATTATTAACCAAGTTTAAAATGTTTTGTTTAGTATGAAAAAGTTCACCAACTCTGGACTCTGGACCAGCGACCATTGTTTTTAACATAATCGTACTCGGCATAAAAATGGGCTTATTAAGAATTGCCATCATACAGGCAATGGTGTTTACTAAATTGACAGAAATATTTACTATATATACTTACCGATATCTAAAAAGATTATTAGGTTGAAAGTACACATACTCACCGCGTAACACGTGTTTAATAATATGGACATACATGCGGCAGTGGGGGAGAGAGAGAGAGAGAGAGAGAGAGAGAGAGAGAGAGAGAGAGAGAGAGAGAGAGAGAGAGAATAAAATGTTAGTGGATCTGTTACTTAAATAAACGATTCAGATCATTATATTAAAACATTTTTTTTCAGTTCAGCATAATAAAATATAACGAATCATGACAGCAAAACGGTACAGATCATTATAGTCAAACGTTATTCATGATTTAAAACTTTATAGATCATTATAGTGAATCATTACAGATCATTAAAGTTAAACGTTATAATTCATGAAAGTAAAACGTTTCAGTTGATTTTAGTAAAACTTCACTGATAATTAGGGTAAAACGTAATAAATCATTATAGTTAAACGGTACAGATCATAAAAGTCAAACGTTATAGTTCATGATAGTTAAACGTCACTGATCTTTATAGTAAAACGTTATAGATCATTATAGTAAATTCTTTACAGATCATTAAAGTTAAACGTTATAGATCACCATAGTAAAACGTCACTAATCATTATAGTAAAACGTTATAGATCATTATAGTAAAACGTTATAGATCATTATAGTAAAACGGTGCAGATCATTAAAGACACACGTTATAGTTTATGATAGTAAATAGTTTCAGATGATTTTAGTAAACTTCACTGATAATAAGGGTTAAACGTTATAAATCATTATAGTTAAACGGTACAGATCATAATAGTCAAACGTTATAGTTCATGATAGTTAAACGTCACTGATCATTATAGTAAAACGTTATAGATCATTATAGTAAAACGTTTCAGATCAATAAAGTAAAACGTTATAGTTCATGTTAGTAAAACGTCACTGATCATTGTAGTAAAACGTTATAGATCATTATAGTAAAACGGTACAGATCATTAAAGTCAAACGTTTTAAATCAATAAAGTCAAACGTAATAGATCATGATAGTAAAACGTTATAGATCATTTTAGTAAATCATTACATACCATTATAGTCAAACGTTTCAGATGATTTTAGTAAAACGTTTTAAATCAATAAAGTCAAACGTAATAGTTCATGATAGTAAAACGCTATAGATCATTATAGTAAAACATTACATATCATTATAGTCAAACGTTTCAGATGATTTTAGTAAAACGTTTTATATCAATAAAGTAAAACGTTATAGCTCATTATAGTAAACGTTATAGATCATTATAGTAAAACGTTATATATCATTATAGTAAAACATTACATATCATTATAGTAAAACGTTTCAAATGATTTTAGTAAAACGTTATATATCATTATAGTAAAACGTTTTAGATCATAATAGTAAACTTTATAGATCATTATAGTAAAACATTACATATCATTATAGTCAAACGTTTCAGGTGATTATAGTAAAACGTTATAGATCATTATAGTAAAACGTTATAGATCATAAAAGTAAACTTTATAGATCATTATAGTAAAACATTACATATCATTATAGTCAAACGTTTCAGATGATTTTAGTAAAACGTTATATATCAATAAGGTAAAACGTTATAGATCATTATAGTAAAACGTTATAGATCATAATAGTTACACGTGTAGAATTTCTGTAGTAAAATGTCATAAATTTTTATTGTAAAACGTTTCAGATCATGCTTTATTCTTTTTCAAATTTGAAAAAAAAATTATCGAAATTAGTTAACGGTTATTTTTGATTTATTATTTTTGCCATTTCATGATAAATGTTTAAATTTTCTGAAAGAAATATTCCATTAGTTATAATATATAGAATCTTTTAAATATGATATTCAGAAAATTTAAATATTTATGCTAAAGCGTCGTTATTTAAGCATTTTTCGTCTTATTCATTATGAATTGTTTGACGTCACGTCAAGTAAAATGTTTGATAGTAACAAACTTGATATTACTGGGATTAAATATATTTTAACACAGTTGTGATACAATTGTTTTATTTGTAATGTATTCATTTAAAGAGTTTCATACGACGCAGTTTAGTTGTGGTTGTAATGTTGTTTAACGTCGCATCAATAATTTTTCAGCTGTAAGTGACAAATATACTGGCACCGGGTGAACCAGACGATACCACTTAATACCTAGCGTCAGGCGAAAAAACAATATTAAACTTTTAAGTTAAGTATGATCTGGCCGGGATTAGAACCAACGATATTCCGAAGCGGACGCTCTACCACTGAGCCACCTGAGCGGTCCGAGGCAGTTTAATAAAATATGTTGTATTATTTTAAGTAACATGCTTCGTATTATCACGTTTTATCGACTGTGTGTGTGTGTGTGTGTGTGTGTGTGTGTGTGTGTGTGTGTGTGTGTGTGTGTGTGTGTGTGTGTATTGGGTGTAAAACACCATAACTCAACTAAACTTAGAATGTAAAATGCTCTAGATAACGGTAATAAGATTCTTTAGGCTAACATTGTAAGAGTGAAGTTCCTTGAAAAAACTATTCTGCCGTTTTTCAACACTAAAACACACGTTAAAAAAATCATGTTTCGAATATTCAGCGACATTTGATCCATTCTAAGTGTGGCTGAAATATCTGACTCATTGCGTGGTAAAACAGTGTTGTTGTTGTTGTTTTTTGTTTGTTTGTTTGTTTTTGTTTTTTTTTTAATGTGCTTGTTTAAGGGTCAATTATTGTTACATAGTGAACATGTTGTGAATAGTGAAATACACTTCAACACCACTAAATACCATTTTGTATCATTTTATATAACTGTTTATTATTTAAACGTCTGAAATTTTGTCTGAATTTAGCTCGAGGAGATGAAGTCAATATTTGTTCGTTTTTTCCTAACAAGGTTGCCAATACACGTGAACAACAGCATTTTGATTTTTATTTTTCTTGCTATCTATATAGTTTATATAATTATTTCTGGTTTTTTTTCTTATATTTGTGTCTATATTGCAATGATATGGCAACCAGTTGTTCTCGCATAAGCAATTTCGTTCCCGAATAAATGAAAATCGCCAATCAATCAATGAAGATCGTAAATGTTTTCTTTTACATTTTTAACACCATTTTTTTAGGCCTTCGCCAAACGCGTGTGTTTCTGTCAAGGATTTCCTTGCTTATATTAAATTTATAGAATGATGTGATAAAAATGAATGAACATTTTATTCAGAAAATTATATATACATAACAAAACACGAATGAGTTTTTCAGTAATTTACTGTATATAATGTGGTTTACTGTATAGTATACAAGGGGAGGCAACTCGTATTAGTTTACATATAAAATAACAAAGTGGACAAGGTTATCCTACAGAAATTCCGATAAACCTGTAGACATCATTTATGTAAATCGATATTTATTTACAGGTAGGTAGTTTTATCTATGTACTGACAATTGTTTTTTTAGTTGAATGTCTATATACAATTCGTGATGTATTCTGCCAGTTGTATATAGATAAAGAATATGATAATTCCGCTGTAAAATAATACTAATAAGTAAAATCGGACTCATCAACTAATTAAGAGTCGAAGATCCGACTTAAGATCAACGGTTTTGCCAAACTGTGATTTCAAAAGTTTTCATATTTATCAACATATAAAAAATTGTTAATTTTTAGTGTTAGGTTTATATGTCGATTTTCTTTTGTATAGTATGAATATAACTCTTTTTGTAATAAAACGGGGTTTGGATTTTCTGATCCTACAGGAATAGAACTTTTAATATTTCATGGCAATAAAAATATCGCTTAATAAATATATGTGTCGTGATATTTTTTAATGAAATTCAACAATCATTTAGGAAAATATTTAAATTCTGACGTAATTTAAAATAGTTAAAAGTGACTAAATCATTCCAAGTTCCAGAATCAAATTTGGTATCAGTCGATATCTGAAATTAAACAATGGTATTTACAAAGAGATATATACCGAGCCGATGTAAGTAGGAACAGTCCTAAATTATATATACTCGGAACCGGAACTACATGTAAGTTACTATCTTACATACGTTCCTGTTTGGATAAGCATCTCGCTTACCGCGTGAAACAAATCACAATGCAAGGATGTTTGCTTGCTGCAATCAGTGATTTTTTTCCATGTATATAAAACAAACTGGGTGTAAAGCACGTTGTTACCTTCAACTTGTGGGCACAGTAACCATTCGATAAAACGTTATTAAATGGTGTAGAACAAATAAAAATCTTTGATAATACTTGATAACTCTTGATTTAGTAACATGTGGATAGAACAAGGTTGTAATATTAATAAGAAATGGTTAGTGAAAGCAATAGAACAGAGATATAAGGATTTATTTATACAAAATTGGTTTTCTGACTTGGAAAAATAAAATAAAGCAATTTTATAAATTATAGAATATACAAAAATAAATTTGTTTTTACAAATATTATCTTACCATTTTAGATTAAAACCTCAGAAACATATTTGTAAAGTTTAAAACTTGCAATCATAGTTTACCTATACAAAAGGGAAGGTGGGAAAATATTGAACGCAGTGAGCGAATATGTAATTTATGTGACAGACGAGTGCAAATTTGTTGAAAAGGATAGAAAACTCTTCTTAGAAGAAATTTATTTCATGAATACCAAATATTGTTAAATTTACTAAAATATTCAACGCTTCCGATTTCACAGTAATGAGAAAGCTTTGACTATTTATACGAAAAATATTCTTAGCTTTCGTTAAAAATGATTTTATGAAACCTTTACCTCAACTCTACAGTTGCAATATGCATCGTTTTTATGATGATTTCCTTATAAATTAAAGCTGTCAGTGGATGGAATACATGGTTGGGCTTGTTGGTGGGGATTGTCCCAATCACTTGTGCACCTACTCTGTGTATTGTTTAACAAAGCAGCTGTCAGTTTGATCTGATCAGTGGTTACGTTCATTTTGTAAAATAAAATTGTACACGAAGAACACATTAAGCTGTATGTAATATCTATGTTATCAAAGTTAGGTTATATGTGGTTACACTTGCAGGATTATGTTTTGCCTGACATCGATGTTAAACATCATCATTGCTTGATAAATTTTTACAATACTGGTACTCAGTAATTGATCATATAAAGTTTTAAACTAGTATTGTATAAAAAGGTTTAAAATTGATTTTACATAGGAAAAATTATTTGAACAATATAGATAATGTTAGATAATATAGGTTACGAATTACATTTACAAATTTTAGAATTATCACACAAATTGTTTGTTGAAACTGGCAGATTTTACAGTACCGAGAGAAAGGTTAGATATTGTAAATGTTGCAATATGATGTTTTGGAAGACGTTGTGCAATATGGATGTTTTGGAAGACGAATATTATTTTTTTACTTGTTTGCCCAGCATATTGGGTTATTTACGATTAAAAATTTTTAAGAAATGTTTTTTGTCACTGACCAAATATTTATAAATTCATTCAATTCAATTCCAAAAGTGCCTCAACTCAGATTAAAGTTACAAAAGTTATTCTCATGCAATGTCACATAGAGATGTCATATTACAAAATGTTTAGTCTTTTATTGTCTCTAGTGGCTGTTCTCCGTGAAAGGATGTAATTAATTTACCGCCATATTGTTTAATCGTGGGTGCTATAAGTTTTTGTAAACTTGACAATAAAGTTTTGCATGTATCATATAGCACGGGACAAGGGAAAGTAAAATAAAATAAAATAAAATAAATAAAATAAGATAAAAAATAAAATAAAATAAAATAAAATAAAAAAAAAATAAAAAAAAAAATAAAATAAAATAAAATAAAATAAAATAAAATAAAATAAAATAAAATAAAATAAAATAAAATAAAATGAAATGAAATGAAATGAAATAAATAAATAAAATAAACTGAATTGAGTGGAAAGAAAATAAATAAATAAATAAATAAATAAATAAATAAATAAATAAATAAATAAATAAATAAAGGAAGAGATACTAGTATATAAATGCGTGTAGACAGATTTAAAATTATCCCGTGAGTGGGCCTTGTTTGCTGGACAGTGTCCAGACAGTTTGGTAGTATAAAGCTGGTCACGTGATGTCTGGCTGGACGTCAAGGACCATAACATAACGTTAAATCTAAAAATTTACAAACATTTTAAAAGAAAAATAATTTGAAAACAAAATAGAAGAAGAAAGTGGACTTAATATAGATCTTGGAAATTGAACGCTAGAGGACCAAAATGTGGGAATGGATCAATATAGGTAAGATGACAAGCAGAGTGACCAGTGATTATTGCTGTACCTCTACAGTACCATTATTTTTCTGATGTGACAGAGGTTCGATGGCAATAAGACAAATCTTCAGGAATAAGAAAGGGGCGGAACGGAATTCGGTCTAAATTTTAATTGTTAGTGAAAAACCGCAAAAATTTAATCTATTTCCGGGGATCAATAGATAATATAGTTAGGCTTTATTTGTTAGACTGACCCAGACTGACTCTAGGTCAAGTCACAGACAGTCTTGACCCCGGTCCGGCAACATAGGAAGGTACTTTATTGTCCAAAAATTTAACACGTATTATGGAACATCCTGCGAAAGTTAGATTAATTATAATGACTTGTTGTGTCATATCCGGTTATTCTTATTACGTGTTAACTTACTACACATATGTCCACTTACAAAATTCGAACTGGGTTTTAGTGTATAGATAAATATTTCTTTAGATAAATCACGATTAATTAGATACTAAAAAGGCTACCTCTTCCTCTAAAAAATTACAGATAAGTCAGTTTGCTTACTCTTAAATATTTAATATCAAAAAATGTCTCGACGTGCATTGTTTCAAGTGCTTATCAATCCATTGTTTTTGTATACTAACTAGACTTATATAAAATCTGAGATTCAGTGTAAGAAAATATTAAAGACATCGACAGATCACTATTTATAATAAACACCTCAAGTTATCATCTTAAACAATGTAGCCAAATATTTTATCTTAGCTTGCCCGGTTACACGATAATTTCTGAACAAATATTAGCCAGTCTCAACAATGTTTTTTTTTAGAATAATTGAAATGATAATTATTATTAGAAATAATATTTTTCGACTATACTGGGAACGTTAATATGATAATCTGAAGGTAAATAAGAAACTCAAAATTACTGTTCCAAAAAAAAAAAAAATAAAATAAAATAAAATAAAATAAAATAAAATTAAATAAATAAATAAATAAATAAATAAATAAATAAATAAATAAATAAATAAAACTAATATAGATATAGACAACCCGCGGAACCTATATACTGAAAACGTTAAGGATTTTTATATTTCCCAAATTTGAATTAAGAAAAATCGAAGTAAAAGAATATTGTGCCATAATTAAAAATTGATTAGATTGTTACTGATTGAAAATAAGTAGGGAAAAAATTAATAATCGTTTGACGGTTCAAAACCGTATAAATTAATATGTCATAAAGCCAACCACCCAACTTCGATTTTATTGTTTTTTGAAACGTGTCTGGAAAAATAAAAAGCCAACACTTCGACCTATCTACAAAAACAATTTAATCTGATGTTAATACATATGCTGCCCTCTTCTTGACAAAATGTATACAAGAGTAAATTATAAAGAAGGTCCACATGAAATGAAGCAAAAAGATCCCTCTATTACAAAACGGTGTTATTGACATAGATTATCATTCAAATTGAAATTTTAGTGTAACAAAGAATATGTATATATATTTTATACTTATTACAATAAACTGCGCTGTACAAATTGATTTGCAAAAAATTAACCAGCTAGTGTTTGGGGAAAAATGAAGCACATCGTATTGAAATCTATATGTAACACAGAACTATTAGAAAAATTAGTTTTTGGTAGAACGATATTCTCATTAATGACCAGAATGGACATTTAATGCTTAATTGGAACCGCTGGGTGAGAAAACTAGGATGATGTCTTTTAATTAATAACCGTTAATTAACCTATTAAGGTTTGTTCAACACCATCTAGAACGTGTACTGTTACGGATGCAAAACTCTGCATTCGTGGCTGTCCGTGATCGATAGCCATTACTCTAAAGCTGTATTTACTTTCTGTTTCTCTTTCCAGTGTCTTCACTGTCCGTATAATTCCATCTGAGGAGATTTCAAATGGAACAGTTGAAATGTTTTTCGAAACAGACAATGAAAGGGAAACATTTGCGTTGTCACCGGTATCTGCATCATATGCTGTCACGTGACCTATAACTTTTCCAATCGGTACAGATTTCATCAACTGAAATTCGTAACTGTTTTTACTAAACACGGGGGGATTATCGTTGATGTCATTAATATTCACGATTACAGTTGCCGAACCTGTGAGGGGAGTTAATCCATTATCTTTAGCGAAAACGCGAAATGAGAACAAATTTATAACCTCCCTGTCGAATACCGATTTCGCTGTGACGATCCCTGTATTTGAATCTATCGCAAAATTTTGTGTTTCTGGGTAAATGAAATACGACAGTCTAGCATTTGAACCAGCATCACCGTCTGACGCCAATACTCGTACAATTGCTTCTCCGATTTGGTTATTTTCAGAAATGGTTGCATGGTATATATCCTGGGTAAATTTTGGTGAATTGTCATTCTCATCTGATAAACTGATTTTTAAAGTTTTAAATGAACTCATTACAGGCGTTCCCTGGTCTGTACATGTTATTTGGACAAAGATATTATGACTCATCTGTTCACGGTCAAGTTTAGATTTTGTCAACATAGTGAATATTTTATCCTCGGCTACTGACCGTTCTTGAAGCCAAAAGTGTGTATCATTAACATAGCAATGTATCTGTCCATTGTTTCCTACGTCCGTGTCTACAACCTGAACATAAGCAACTGACGTATTTATCATTGTCGCTTTAGAAATAACCGCTTGTTCGTTCATTCCTAATTTTAAGAAATGCAAATGTATAACAGGCGCATTGTTTTCTGTGTTAAGAACCCTGACAATAACACCTGCCCGAGATGCTAGAGAAGGGACCCCAGCATCACGGGCTTCTATCTGAAATTCAAAACTTCTATCTTGGCTGTTTTGTAAAGGGGCTATAACGGTAAGCATTCCTAATCCCATAACCTCATCAATTCTAAATATTTTCTGAATTTCTGTTAAATTATTGTTAGATTGTTGTGGACTAAAGCTATAAACGATTTCAGCATTTTCCCCATTATCTCCATCTGTAGCCGATAAGGCCAGTATACTTGTGTTAGCTCGAACATTGTCATGCACAGAAATATTGTACAAACTCTTTGTAAAAATAGGCGCGTTGTCATTTACATCTAAAACGTTAATTACGACGTACAAAACATCAAGTAAAGGAGGTGATCCACCATCTTTTACCATAACGTTAAATAGATATGATGCTTGTCTTTCCCGATCCAGAGGCTCATCTAATCTCAATAGTAAAATAGAGCTACCATTCAGTGATCTTGTTAGTTGAATCCCGAATTGGCTTGAAGAAGGTGTTAGTTCGTAAGACTGCACGGAGTTGATTCCGACATCTCTATCTTGGGCAGTTTCAAGTTTGATTGTATGACCTACGTCTAAGTCTTCACTTAAATTAAAAGTCATTGTGGATGAATGAAAAGTTGGCACGTTATCGTTAATATCTGATATAATGATATCAACATCTAGAACTGCGAAAATATGATCAATCGAAATTCTAGCAACGACTTCAAAATGCAAACGACAAGTAGCAGACTGCCCGCAAATCTGTTCACGGTCGATACGTGCAGCAGACGTTAAAATACCACTCGTTGAGTCTAATTTGAAATATTTTGTGTCGTTATTTGGTGTCAGGATATTGTATCGAAGTAAGGATACTGCATCTTGGGAAGGTTGTGATATTAAGTTGCTTTCTGACGGTATACTTCCTACGAATGTCCCTAATGGTACCTCCTCAACAAGATGAAACGTAATTGTAGACATCTCTGATTGAATGGAACCAAATGTCAATGCCATTAATAAAACGACCTTCTCCATAGTGTCGCTAGTGCAACCATATTTTCTTCCCATAATTCTAAAATGTAAAAAAATTATTACTTTGAACTGGCACTTACAAATGTTAAATTTCTTACTCGTTAAACTTCCAGAGGATGCCCTTAACCCGGTAGTCAGTACTTTAAACAGTATTTATTTCATGAAGTAATCATGTACAAACAAAATTTACATTACATCAATAAGGAATTCCAGAACAAGAGTAAGACTACAGTAAGTACTTCGTTCTGACAAACAATGTACCATGTGGCAAAAGTTTCAGTCAACTTAAATTAAAAAGTAAGGTTTGTTCCCCCATGAAAAGTATTCGTTAGCTAGATTTGGATTCATATAATTTTGAACATTAGATTCATTAATTACCAACTGTTTGGCTTATGTTTCTTCTTCTTCTTCTTCTTCTTCTTTTTGGTATATCTATTAAATTTAACATGTATTATTTGATATACATTTAGTTTTCCAGGCATCACCTATTCATCCGAAATTTTAGAAGTAAAATTTATTGTAATGATCAGTGAAAAATCTTATATGAAGAAGAAAGAAAATCGAAATATTTTTTTAAAAGTAACAATAGATCTAACTTACGTGCGTGAAAAAAATCTTGCTTAAGGTTTTTACGTTTCTATAAAATCTGTTGTATATTTTATCTCTAGAACTAAGTACCTCTGAGAACGTTTAAGACTTTACTTTACAGAGATAAGAACATTTATATGTACATTCATATTTTTATTTTGATAAAATCGACGACAACAGAGTACAGATCATATAATCATTTTTCCTGGTGTGACGCAACTTGCTTGGCTTTCTTAATGTTTCGTTTTCTGAACTCTTTCATACATATGTACTAGTAATTAATGGTTTTATTTTGAAAAATAATTTTGTTTTTACGACAAGCTTGATGTCGGTACTGAGGTCTTTATGCAGCTCACGTTAACCCGGACTTGTTTTTCTTAAATAATTAAAGACAGAAAACACCTTATTGTGATTCTTGTTAGACAATAATATTACTCCTTTTTTGCTTGGATTACTACTACCTTTTAAGAGAAAGAAAATTGCTGACGTTTAACTTATTCTAGGCTATTATATTTTTGATTTTATTTTTTTTTCCAGGTTACCGTACCGTGTTTTGGTCATCTCTTGCTTATATTGCAATATCTGATTGGAGTAATGTAGTCACACTAATCACAGTTCTTGCCTTTATTATTATTGCTGTATTTATTGTTGCTATAGTTACCATGAAAGATGCTTCAGTAAGTTTTACCGAACTTATTTTCCACATGTGCATGGCAGTTTTTACCTTCTTCACGAATTTAAGCCTTCGATTTCCAAATATTGACGAAGTTGTATTGAATAGAGATCATTCGGAATGTTTCTTTCCGGAAATGAATGCATTGCAACATCTAGGAATACTTTTGGTCATGTGTGACAAAGATGGCGGACACTTGTTCTTGTGTTTTGCGTCTGTTTTATCTGCATGGATTTCATTCATAACCCTTCGGTGGAACAAGCCGGAATCAATAGATAATGAATCGATGAGTTCTGAAATAGGATTGAAGATTATACCAAAATGTATGATGTTTATATCAGTGTTTTTAACTTTTGTATCTATATACTGTTGTGTAGATCATTCAATTATATTTTTTACCATATTTACCTTTTCTACAGCTATACGAATTAATGATTTATTTGACTTTTTATTGAACCATAGTAAAAGAATAGATATATATTTTGTGGAAAATTATGGAGAAGATTTATTTTTATTATGTTGTTTAGTTTTAGACATGTTAGCTTCAATATTTGCTATAACTTGTCTCTATAGTAACAGACTTCTTTTGTTATTTATTCCATTTGTTTTTGAAATATGGAACAATTTATCTAAACTTTATTTTACTGAATTAAGAGTTATTGAGCAAAGGAGCGATCTTTTCAAGAACACGCGTGTAGTCTCAAAAGAAGAAATTGCTAAAAATTCTGATCACTGTCCAATTTGTCTTCAGACAATGACGTCATCTAGAATAACGTCATGTGGTCACGTTTTTCATTCGAAATGCCTCGGACTTTGTTTGCAACAAAATTCATTTTGTCCTCTATGTAGGACGGATTTTAGAAGAAGTAAAATAAAAGACTAATAAAATAATCAATGTTTTTGAATTGTTTTTTATTTGTGTTTTGTAAAGATAAAAGAAATAAATATGCAGATGTCTTGGCATATAATATAAAATAAACACAAACAAACCGCCCCATGTCCAAGAAGTTCATAAGTATGTTTGTCTCAAACTATTTTTTTCATACGCTCGTTTATTTTCAATGAATTTTTGATATGTTTGTTTATTTAAAATGAAACATTTAAATTAATTTATAATTCTAAATGAAAGAAATAGATACGGTAGCTCTATGTGTATTTTTATGATTTAAAAAATCTTTTTAATTAATTTGCAGCAACAGCTACGCATTACTTTGTGTATTTTTAAATGAATTTTTGATAAATTTTGAAAATTTAAGAACAATTTACCGTTCATTAGTGAAGTACAATATTCACCGACAAATGGTTAATGGTTTAATCTTTCAACAGGTATACGGGTTAATTGGCATATGTCTTGTTCCTTCTATGTAGTAAACAAATAATATTCCTTGCAGAAATAGCGAGGAGATCAGTGATTTCTTCTACATAACGTTATAAGAGTAAAAGATGTTTCCTATCTCATTATCATCCGTAGCGCAGCTGAGAAAGCTGTTAATTAATAACAAAATATGCACGTGGCAATTGAAACAACATGTACATATCCATATTTTTATTCTCATCAGATACTGGCAAAATGTCAGAATAATGTATTCAGCTATGTACGTTACCTTTTGTGCAAAGTTATCACAATGTCGAATGATATTATTGTCAAATTGTGCATCAGATATCCAACATAGGATAGATTTTGAACAAGGTTACGTTGGCTTTAGTTACATAGAATTTTACTCAAAATTCTTATATCGTAGAGGACAATAATGATACAGCAGAGAAACTTGAAGTATTCAAAGAAAATAACATTTGGCAGGGCGAACTGACAAATCTTTTTACACGAGGAACTTACCGAGGGGAATTCCACCAAAGACGGTGTGGGGCACTGAGATCCGCTAGGTGATGCTTAAGACCTTTCAGCCACCTAACTCTTCAAGGAATTAAGACGTTAATGGCCCCCCAAAAAAGTACTCAACTAACAAAATTGGTTTCTGCTATGTATAATATCTAGTACCTGTGCAAAGTTTGTGTGTTTGTGAAAAGGGGGCTTATTCGTTGTCTTGATATGTCTTAGATAACGTGTTCTTGTTTCTTTCGATTGTTGTTGCATTATTCTCCGATCCATCGGCTTCTCATGTTATTTGTCGTCAAGTAAACAGCTTTCACTGAAGCCAAGTATTGAATACAGTCAATGGGTCTTTTCATAAAACTGAATTTCTCTTTGTTACATTTACCGACTATTTTGATGTGACCGAAATGGATGCAAGACTTTGTTATGATGACAAAGGTATATATTGTCATATGCAGATTTTACAAAAAGAATACTAGTATTTGGTGTAGAATTTTAAAATATTTCAAAATTCACACACCTTACAAACCAGTAAACTACGTGTATTTTTTTTTTTTTGAAAGACATCGCAAATTTTAAAGTCACGCGTTCTTCGTAGAGACGTGAATACTTCAAAGTATAAGTTTTCGTCTTCATTTTTATTTTGTAGAACAATTCTAATGCCAAGGAATCACACTGCCAGTCACGGCCTAGGTTCAAATCCCAATCGAACGGATCTTTTGATGAAAATTTTTGTCAATCCGCTTTTGAAAGTCCGTGGTTATTTTTCTGGTCCTCCGGTTTCCTCCACCATTAAAGAACTGACCGTATTTATGTATATGAAAGAATCTTGGCAGGGGCCTAAAACACCATTATTTCACTCCATCCTTTGAACAAATGTTGGTGTTAGAAACCTTGTCAGTAACGTTGCAAAAGGAGAGGGGGGTTGCTCCACCATTACTTGATTTAAACTCAAAAACACCGAACGATTATATCTTGTACTGTATATAGGTGTGAATTTTTCCATATGCAATGACCGAATATTTCTATTAGCAATGATAAGAGTGTTTCTACATTTGATATCGAAATAAAAGTTTTCAGGACATTATGGAGTCTTACTCTAAGCATATTACACCTATGTAATAATTTTGAACAAACGATTTGTTCTTGCTGTATCATAAAATGTTGTCAAAATTTGCACGAATTTCCGAGAAGTAAACCATCGTAAAGAATATTTATGAATCTAGAATCTATTCAGTTGGTTTTTAAAACTATGCAAGTATGTTATTTACAAATACGGTTAAGGAAAACATATCATTTCAGCATTTAAAAGCTATTTATGACTATCTATTGAAAAGCTGTCTTGTTTTCCATTTCACTATTCATAGCTAACTGCTGATAACGAAATTAGCTCAGAAACGTGGGTCTTGTACTTCCTTAGTCTTTCAAATTACATACTGGCTATAAATAACAAATAAATGAACTTTTCACTCTGTGCACAGAGGTTTATTGTACAAAGAACAGGTTACATGGAAAACACTCCACTCAGGGTGTTGCATTCGGAGTGCCATACTAACTAGATATCACAATTATGCTCACCAGATGGCGCTGTGATATAATGAAAGGGTCTTCCCAAACGCACACTATTAAAAATCTAAAACTAGGGGTTTGATTTTTAAAAATGATTACCAAAATTTATTTTTGAAAATTTTAAGTACAGTTCATTTGAACTGGCGCGAGAAAATAACCCTTCCTTTAAACTACCACTACACCATCTGGGAGCATAAAGTCAGTATGGTACCCGCAGTAGATCAAGTACTTGTCTACTAACCGACCGGACATACATACACACAATTAAATCGATATACAAATCATTAATCCCCTGGGATAAGAAAGATAAATATAAATACAAATGCTTTAAATTTGTTCCATCATGAATGAAAATACGACAGGTCAGTTATTGTACAAGAATTCTCTAAAGATATTTTCAACTTTATATTATCAATAACATAAATAAAGTTAAGAAAATGAATTTTTTCAGCATGTTGTCTTGATTATTCCAATATATGAGTTAAATAAAGGTAAGTGCCATTTCCTATCAACAGATGTTTATAAGCTGTGGGACTCAGCGAAGAGATAGATAGAAAGGCTGATCTAAATTTGGCAGTGGCGTTTAAGAGTCGGATCGTATATCCTGAGCATCCCAAGTCAACAGAATAACTGGAGGCGGCTTTGATTAGAACATGATGTTGTTACATTCATTGGTCTTAAAATAGCTCTTCTTCTTTATGAATTACACCTCCTTGGCAATCGACACAGACCGCCATATTTGTTAGCGCTTCCTTTTAACGAGGCCCGGGAGCGAGCATATGCAGCTGTGTCTCCTAGCAACGGAGATAAAATAATGGAATGATTACACTCTTTGACTTGAGATACTCCGGAGGTTAAAAAATAAATAGGAAATAAATGTCTACGTTTCACTCCATTTGCAATTGACTCTCGTAAAATTGTCAGAAAAAAAGAAGAAATTAACCATATATTGATCAGCGATTTAATTTCCCTGGTGTCAGTCAAATAAAACAGAATAATATCACACTTTATAGAAGAGAGTCAAATGAAGAGGAGTGATTGACGCCTTCTTGATGGTAATACGACGCCATGATTATTATGTTAGTCCATGATTTGATCATGCAGCTTCCTCACTCTCTGAACCCTTAATGATAGCTGTGAATCTTATATAATCCAATTTTCCTCCTTCAACAGGTGCTTCTTTAAATGTCTGTTTCATCTGTAAGTAATAAAAATTAATTTGTAATTTCTGTTTTGAAACTTGATACCGTTTTAAGACCGGTTCTTCTGATTAACTTGTTGCAAAATTTGGGGAAATTTTTTTTTTATTTCGATATTACATTGAAATCAGGTACAAAATATCGAAAAGTGAGATTTCGTTTTGTGGAAATTATAACTATTTAAAATGTTAAAAAAAAAATTAATTTTTAACACAAGTCAGGTTTTACCATACGTTTTAAATTTTGTTTAGTTAAACACTGGATACCTTTTGCTTGTGATTTATCAGATACAAAAATGTTTATCGCAATTTGATATCATAGTATGAACATTTTCAGTGGTCACGTCTAAGATGAGTTATTACACCACGTTCTTTAACGAGGTTTTAAATCACGCCCCTTGTTCTTGTGTCCGGAATGCAAATTCACGCTGGTCAATTTGACCAGACTTACAGACCAGTTTCACCAAACTTAAAACAATCAACAAAAGCATTTACATTGCAGGTTGGGTTTCCAGTTGTTTCTTATTTTATAAATTTTATTTTGGTGTATTGTCAGTTACTCTCGCTATTGCTAAAAAGAGAACCGTATTTTAATTATTTTTTTTATTTTTTTTACAGACATACTAAAAAATGTGTTACGATTTTTTTATCAAAAATATCGACATGAAATTGGATAGTCAACTGCAATAACAATTTATGAATTTGCCATTTACATTACTACATCTGTATTTGCTGATGTTTTAACCATATTTGTCAATGCCTATCTGAAACAATATATGCAAAAATATTACTTAAAATAAACATTTACCTCATCTTTTGTGAAGTTATCTCCCATATTTTCTAGTAAATCTTTGATGCTGAAATTAGATAAAAGTCATATAAATGAATAAATATAACTCACAAAGTTTAACTGATGTTTGATGTTTTACAGAGAGAGAGAGAGAGAGAGAGAGAGAGAGAGAGAGAGAGAGAGAGAAGAAGAAGAAGAGAGAGAGAGTATTAAAGTAATGTAAACAAATTTCGATTTAATATTGAAGTCCGTTGTTAGCATTGGAAACACTTTGCTAGACATGTTTTATTTCAAGTGTACATCTAGCTAGCTACTATAGAAAACAGATAATGATGGGCTTGTGCACAGTTTTGCAATCATAACCATCAGTATTTAAGACAGTGATACAACAAAAGTATAATCATAGGCTTAAAAATGTGACTTACTATTCTTCAGGTAAAGTTCCTTTGCCGTCTTTGTCAAACATTCTGAAGGCGTCGTTGATGGTACCTTCTGGGTCTGTGCCTGTTTACATGAAAAAGAGACAAAAATCGTTAAAACTACTTGAATTCAGATATGATATCCTAAAAACTAAATTCTAAATTTTCATTTTATTTTTGTTTTTATACCTGAGAGAAATGAAACACTATATCCATTCCATCCTCATTGTAATGTCAAATATCTACTATATACTAGTATTGCATTTCGGTATATTCAATAAAGCGACGTAATATAAATATTTATAAAAGATATTATTAATGGTATGCACCATATGGTCAAAGTCTTTTTCCAATAGTAAAACAATAGCAGTCAAAATACAAAACTCTCATTTGATGATTAGAATATATACAAGATTTACTGAGTACCAATAACTTCTCTTGAAACTTTCTTACATAAAATAAAAAATCCTGACATTACAAAATTCTCAGCTACGTATTTATTACTTACCACTAAGTTTTTCACTAAATAATGACAAGAACATGGTGAAGTTCAAAGGACCAGGGGCTTCTTTCAACATAGCTTGTAGATCTTTCTCGTCAGGTGTTCTACCTGTGAAAAAAAATCAAATACACTTGAAAAACTTGAAAAGTTACCGCTACTCAAAATAATACAGATACAGCACGTCAATAAAAATAATACATTTTAAAGCATATTTTGTCATTTATGATATAGCTTCCTACTTTTACTTCAGTAATTGCTCTTTAGGGCATAAGCTTTCATTGTATATAGGATTCTGCTGTTATTCCATACGCTGTCATTTCACTGATTCTTATTCCATACGCTGTCACATCACTGATACTTATTCCATACGTTGTCACATCACTGATTCTTATTTCATACGCTGTCACATCACTGATACTTATTCCATACGTTGTCACATCACTGATTCTTATTTCATACGCTGTCACATCACTGATTCTTATTCCATACGCTTTTTTAAAGCTTATTATTCAATTTTAAAGGTTTTGTATTCCTATATGTATTTATTCAATGACTGCAGAATAAATAGTTGCACTTTTTACATGTATTTGTATACATAACAATCTGACCAGAAAAACAAAGATCGCACTTCAACAAACGCATCACAAACGCATGATTTGATGAATGCTGAAAAAATCGTGTATATTGGACATTATTGCAAATGTGATGGAGTGTACTGGAAATTATGGTGTGAAAAAACATAGCCCTCTCATCTGATTTACTGCCCTACATCAACTCGCACATTCGGTTCAACACAAACTGCAATACAATCCATAAAGAACCAAAAATACATCATGTGTTTGTTATCCATAAAAACTGTAAACTACAACTTACCTAATGATGAGAACATTTCCTTCAAGTCATTGAGATCTATAAATCCATCTCTGTTTTGGTCAATCATTGTGAAAGCCTATTAGTGATAAAGTAAAAAAAAAAAACCCAACATTTGAAATAAATTCATCAATAATATTTTTGTTTTTGCAATGTGTATGTCAACTAGGAAAGCAATAATTTAAATAAATTTTAAATAGAAAATGAATTTAAATCACAAAATATTCTGAAATGTGTTAAAATAGTTTAACGTTTTTAGTTATAAAGATTTTTGAGACAGAAAATTGATGTTTTAGTTTAGTTCTTCTTCTTTTTCTTGTTTTTTATAATTTTTCTTTTTTTTTTGGTATCTTTTGTTTGTTAATCTTACCTTGTTGAAATCACTTAAAATCTACTAATAATTAAATAAATAAACTTATCAACCTTCGAATTCTCATTACAATTTTTTACAATTAGAATTTAAAAAAATCCAGGGTATCGATGAGTAAAATGCATTTTATGTTGGTTCGGGATCCAAACAAAAACATGCAAAAACATCATGCAAAGATATGTTCATTCAAGCATAAAACAGTATAATGGGTACGGGTGATGTACTTGAACCAATACGAAATTCAAATGTTGACTCTTCTGTTGGTATAAATGTTGTTTGTCTTTTTTCATTTTTAATTAAAATTATTTATTCAAATTATTTTAGAAATTAATTCAGAAATAAAAACATTTTCATACACTCTATAAACAAAGTTCTTTTTTCAGAGAGTCTGTTTTGAACCTATTTTGATATTTTGAAAGAAGAAAATATGGAGATCTTTTATGAAGCTAGACAAATGAAGGAATTTCAATACAATTTGCAATGTAAAATACGGAACCATTTAAATGCTACCCACCGATACCCAGCACATTTTACAGAAAAAAGTTTTAAAAAGGTTTGGATCCCGGATTTCAAATTATTTAATGTTATAACTCTGAAAAACTTGTAAAAACTGCAAGAGCTTTGCGTTTGTAAAAAGAAGCAGACAATGCTTATTCATATTAATACAGCAAGCGGGTAAAATAAAAATAATACTCTACAACAGAATATCTTTTGATTGGCTCAAAATCAAAGATTTTTAGTAATTTTCTGTTCATCCATTAATCGATTGTTTAACAATAAAAAATTTAGTATTTCGGTATAAAAATCACACAAACAAACAACTTTCACTGGAAAAAGATAAAAAAAAACAAAATAATATGAATGGCGACTAATATAAAAAGGAGGTTGAACCACAGCATTTAATTCTGTCAGGAACTTGGTGGAACAAAACCACATGCTTGTCAGGGATCATTGTGTCAGGTGGATGGTCATCTGCAAGTAAGATTCGTTAGAATGGAAAAAATGAATTAAAAGCATGCAAAAATTTCCAAGGAAAACTGGGGTAAAATAATCTGATTGTTAATTGACGTTTTAGAGCACGATCGAACGCTGCGCACACATGCCAAAAGTTTTAATGTCACACGTCACCCAGGGGAATCAATATTTGGCAGTGCGCATGCTCAAAGGCATGCGTTCCACACCTCTTTCATTTCCTGAATGGTTTTCTGGGGCAACTTTGTTAAAACGCTGGATGTTGCAGCTCTTACTTTCTGTTGTTGGTCCTGAAACACAAATCAATTATAGATTAGCTATATCTACGAATATATTCTTTTAATTTTAACATTTCATACCTCTTTCATTTCTTGTAATAACTTCTGTGGCAGTTTAGCGAACACATTTGAAGTTGCTCTTTCCGCTCGGCTTTTCTTCGACTGCTGTTGTACAAAATATTTGCATTGTATGATTGGAATGAAACTAAATCCATAATTTGAAAATGTCATTGAATTAAAAATTTAAATCTAATTTTGTTCATTTCAAAAAGATTTTATCTTCTGTTCAAAATGCTTCCACCAAGCTTTTTTTTTTTTTTTTTTTTTTTGAAGTTTCGAAATTCGAATTTTTTCCCGCGTGGTCGTACAAACAGTTATCTACATTAAAAAAAATTAAAATCAAACCGGTTCTAAACATAAGATGAATTGTTAAAAAAGATCAAATATGGTACTTTTAAAATTTTGTTAAATACTGCAAATGCAGTTAACGACCAAAAACAGGTGTCGTGCAATCACTGAAAAATTATATTAATCATTTTATCATCTATTGTTTCCATGCCAAAAATACAAAGTTTATATATTAATAGATACAGCTAGAGTACGTTCAAACTACCAAAAAGTTCGCATGTTTAAATATAATATAAATTGACAAATAAGAAAAGAAAAATACCAATAAACAAAGTAAAAACATTGAATATTTTAATTATTACAAGTGAATGATTTGAATGCTTTTTTAAATACTTATAACCAAAACGAAGAAAGTGAAATAATGGATAATTTTTAAAAGTGAAATGTACTACTAAAAAAAAAAGAAATGAAAAAAGTTATACCCAAATGAATCTCGAAAAAAAAAACTGTAACTTTGAAATAGTTTAAATGGTGGAATGTCAACATTGCGCTAAGGTTAATTAAAAAAATGGAAATACCAATTTCGAAATCTGCAGTACAGAAAACCCAATGAATGATTCTTATGGAGACAAGTGTGGAATAATAAGATTTTATTTAGTTCCAAAACGTATTTTTTAAATTCACTATCGATCATTTATCAAATTTAAATTTTATATGTAAGCATTGTAATATGCAAAATTTTGAATTTTTATGAAATAAAATGTTCAATATTTCGCAAAAAATAAAAATTCAATATTTTGCATATGGCAGCAATGTCAAAATGTATATACTACCATCTTATGAAAAGTTTTGTAAGATAATAAAAATTTTACAAATGCGAAAACCAGTGAAATATTGAGTTATTTGAAAATTGTAGAAATAAAATTAAAATATAGAAGTATTTCTTAAAATTATTATCTCACGCTGACAACAATGACTCTATAATTACTTAACAATGTTCGATGCTATGAAATAAGAATCATTTTCTTAAACCCTGTAAAATAAATACAATTTCAAATCCACACTTTAAAAACCAAGGGCAAAATTGGGTTGGTGAGGATGGCCAATATTGGTTTATTTGAGAAGGAGTGTTAAGGACAGGTGTTTCAAACCAAATTGGAGAAGCCGCTTCACCATGATAGTGTTCTTATTGTTTTACATGAGTGTGTTCATCTTAATGCAAAATCGAAAAACGAACGCAAAGTTTAAAGTAAAGTTTAAAAATAAAGTTTTTTATTGGATAGAATTTAAACTAAATACAATGGCTCTTATTCAAAAAATGCTTTGATAAATGAAAATTATTGTTTTGTCGCTTTAAACTTCATATTTGTTTGACTGAGAAATATGAGTGGGTATTCGATTTTTTAAGCGTTGAAACTAGTGGTATTTGTGAACTAAAAATAAAAATGCACCATCTAAACATCTATGTCTACATTCAGTCTACTGCTACCGAAAATGACTACTGTGACCTACTTCTACACGTAATCTAACGGATATATAATTTTTTATACGATAATCGCCATTATATTTTCGCTAATAATTTAAATATGCATTTGTGATTTTCACACTACAATACTAAATCACACTTAGGATTGAATAAGTATTACAGGCGTTTCTTTCTATTTAAAGCTTGTGAAACTATGAAAAATTCACATCTGTCATAATAAAGCATGCGCATACAATAACTTCCTTTTGAAAAATTTAGGAAAAAAATGCAATTGTTCGAGTTCGAATCTTAAATATAACTTCTTTTTTGAGAATGGAAAACAATAAAATTGCAAAAAAAATAAAGAAGGAATGTTTAAACCAATAAATAAATAAATAAATAAATAAATAAATAAATAAATAAATAAGCAACAACGGAGGACAAGAATCGCCTGTAATAAGCTTGAGGTGATATTGATGGGTATTGTGACGTCAAGCTATAATAGTGAGTTGCTTCGCAGATATCTGCTCCACATTTAATATATATATATTTGTCTATATCTAAATCTAAGGATAGCACCCAAAAGGAGAAAATAAATATGAATGCAACTTACATGTTCATTTTTCAGGATTTTGTAATTTTTAGATGGAAATAGAAAAAAAGTGTTATTAACAAATCGATAAATATCCTAAATAAGTAAGCGGTAGAGAAAATATTTAACCGAATTAATATATATAAATAAATAAAAATACTGAAAAATGTAAACGTTTATACAGTGTATATTATATTAAATATCAATTTTTAAATTTACCAGGAGTTAAAGAATGTGCTATGTGTATTTCAAAAAAATTATTTCTCTTTGTAACAGTGGAAAAATTCTCTCCATGAAAAAAGTGTAATTTTCACGTTATCACTGATATACTAAACTATTCTGCATAGCATTGCATTGCATAACGTATTAATTCATCGTCTTGCGAAAAAACCGATCTAAATCTAAAGCAACTTATTGTTATGGACTTATAAACGTTTATAAGACTGAAAATATTTTACGGTCAGCCGGGTTTTACAATGAACTGCAATTATTTCAGCATGATAATACATATACAAACAGATGAAAATATGAAGTATACTTATCTCGTAAAACGATGTAGGTAATTAAAATCAAAGAAAATATGACTGAACAGAATGGAAGATAATACGGATTGAAATTTATATTCCATGTATATAAACATATCCGTAAAATGAATCCACCATACTCATTCAGAGTGAATTATAATCAAATCCATAACTTATAAATAATCCATATGATGAAATAGATTATATATTTATATCCCAATGAAATTACATGTATAATATCCAAAATGTTGATTTTTTTTTTTTTTTTTGAAAATCCATGAAAACGTGTAATTTTAAATTAAAACATGCGTTATAACATCCAACAACAGTTTACTTACGTCGTCGGCCATTGTAAATCTGAAAAAAGTAAGAAAAATTACCAAATTATCATATTTTATCAAGTTAAAATACTAAACTAATATGCCTAATATATTATCGACTCGGATGTATGGGGAAAGAATTGACGGAACTTGCAAAGTAAAAAAAAAAAAAAAAAAGGGGGGGGGGGTGTGTGTGTATGGTAAACTACTAATAATTGTTAATTACAATTACAAAGCTAAAGAACATGTATTATTTGATGTAATTTATAATAATATCATAATGTTTTCTATTATATCGCTATTCTAAACTTTCTTTCATTACTTAGCATTGAGTATTTCAGTTATCAACCCGTTTTAAACTCAAATGCCGAATATCCAAAAATTGTTTCAAATTCATTTGTCAGTTACCCTAAGCCCCGATCATTTTAAACGTGATTGTCGAGTGCGCTAGCCGTTTTGAGATGAATTTCTATTATCAACCCTTTTTAAAACTTGAAGATTATATTTTCATGCTGTTTTAAATATGAGTTTCGATTCTTCTAAACTCTTTTCAAACCTCAGTTATCGATCTGTTTCAAACATGATTGTCGAAGTTATCAAGTAGTAAGTAAACAAAATTCTCTAAGCATCATATAATAAAATCTATCGGAATAGTTCTTACCTCTAAGTCTTAGTTGGATTCAAGAAAGATGGAATGTGTTGACCAGGGAATGTCAATGTTCAATATGTGATCGTACAGATCAATGTTCTGATATTTATCAATATCATACACAATGCTATACTTAGGTTACATATGATTTGCAATATGGCTGATATCCGGTTTCTATTTTTGGTATTCCTAAGTAACATCTGATATGTCATGGCTTATCATCAGGTATACCCCCACGGTTCACATATGTTCCTCATTAACAGTACCATTAAATACTCAGGCCATATATGATATACAGTAGGGATTATTTGTGTAATAACAGTATTACTTACTGTTAAATAACATTGCGTTCTCTAGCCACAGGAGGGATTTATAGAGATAAGAGAGCATATATTGCATCTTTTCAAACTTTATAATACTTACCTAAGACTTAAAATTGTCTGATTTTAATGTAAATTTGGTATTGGTGAGGAAAATGATTAATTAAAATAGACAAAATAATATTTTGTAACAGAACGAACAGGCTGATGAGAAAATCCTAAAAAATGTTAATTGGTCATTTCAAGCGGTGTCCAAGTATAATTATTAACATTTTATTTTTTTTTATTTTATGAATATATTTATATAAATATTTTTCAAACACGTGACTATCGATTTAAGAAATATAAAACAATAAAAAGATTATTTTAAATAGTGATGTAAATGAAAAAAAATCCAAGACGTTCCAATGATAGACTCCGCAGAGATCGGTTTTTAAAACCGTGATTTTTTTTGTCTAATGTTGTAATGTGCCTTTATCTTTATTATAGATCTGAACTGGTATGTTGTGTTTAATAATTTTACATTTGTTAACTTTCTTCATAGTGTCCTCTAAAGAGACATTCATTGAAGAACTGATAAAACAAATTTTTCAGTTATATTTCAAAATGACTCTCTTGATCTAATGCTCTGTTGGCCAGTTCTCAAAGTTTTTACTTTTTTTCGAGATTGTGATTTTGACATAGACTAGTATGTCTGTGCTTTATAATTACATGATTACACTGCAGTTTTTATTTTCAACTTTATTAGCGCAGCACAGCTGATATATTGACACGGATTTGATATACCGTTATGTATATTTAATTATTCATATTGAATATGATCACTATTTTATGATATTTCAGAACAATTAAGAAATCAATCGAGGGTTTAATTTTGTAATGGAATTACTATCAAGTTTTCATTAAATACCCCATATACTGCCTCACATATACTCATAATCTTTCTTGATTACCCCCTGTGGTAACCCTCATAGACTGTTATAAATCACAGCCATGATAACTTGGCACGTGTTTAACATTAGTAAATCTTACGGCAGAGATGTGCATGTTATTAATACCCTCCAGAACGAAGATGATCCGTCTTATCTTGTCGTTACTATAAATAAATCTATAGACGCTTATGTGCGGAATTTTTTCCCATATTTTTCTTTAGAATGCAGAAAGTGTCAAATTCAAGAGTGCGTTTTTATACATTCCCTTATATCTTCTAATCTAAAGAAATGACGTCATAAAAATAAATAAATAAAAAATAGAAAAAGAGGTTCAAAAGTTGGAATTCTTGATTGAAGGTTTGTTGTTTGCAGGTGGTCACTGTAACTTGCTTTGCCTTACCCATTTAGTAAAATATACAAACAACGCGAAGCTGGCGATCAAAATCTATCAAATGAACCGTTGACAAAAAATTGTTCATAAAGTCCAAATTGATTAATTGTTAAAAATAAAATTATTTAATCATCCATTTATATCTTAACAGATTTTTATGGTCATTGTAGACAGTGCTGATAAAATGGTCAGTTGCGAATAGGAGAGAGATGCTTTACAAAAAGCCTTTTCTAACTAAAGAAAGTTCTGGATTCAGAATCAGAATGTTCATATCCATTATCAATATATGTTATCTTTTTCTTTTTTCGCAAAAAAAAAAGGAGTAGGGGAAAGTGTTCAGCGCTAAGTGTGATTAATTTAATTACATCGTGTCGGACAATTCTGGGATTGTGGGGGAAACCAGAGTATTCAAAATAAACTTCTGACCATTGATATATTTCGCAGACGAGCTCATGTTTTATATCTTACCTTATTTTATGTATTTTACACTATACACTGTAAGCAAACTTTGTAAAATGTTTTTCAAAACAGCCAATTTGCTGTTATGGTTAGATGACATGGCGAACGGGAAAGCCGGATTTTTGAAAGTTTTATAGATATATCCAAAACAAGGCTTTGTATTACTTTATTCATGAGTTTGTGTCATGAACTAGTTATCCAGTAAATCATTTTAATAGAAGATATTCTATGAGTTAATACACAACCTTAACGGTTACCAAATCTATCCAGGATGTTAGCTATGGGATTTCAGTTTGAGTGGAGGGTTGGGTGAAACTGAATGTCCAATATAAGAAAATAACTTCAACCTTCCAATTACATGATATATAAAAAATATATGGAAACATTCGGTTTATAATATAAATCCTTAAAAAACACATTCGGGTTGCTAACTGTCTTCTGTTTTGGATATAAGATATTTGTAAATTGTATTGGGAAAATTGTCATGTTTAGTAGAAGGCAAAAGAGTGTGATGTTTAAGACATTTACACATCAGCACCCCCGGGTATAGACACGGGAGGGGGTTCAAGGTCACGCATATATGATGCTGAGTAATCATTATCCTCTCAATTAAGAAAAGTAATAACTCTAATAGTATCATGTGGGGGTACAATTATGTAAATGTGTGAATTTTTCTATGAACGACACATTTGTGACATCAAACCCTGTCATCATCCATGAAATCGATACTCAAACCCAGATAAGATAAATCTGAGAGGAAACGCCCCTTTTTGAATTCATTCTTATCGGGATTTCATCGCACATTAATAAAATTACCTTAATTAAGATTTTTACTTACCTTTCAATTAATAAACCTCCTCAAATAACTTTTCTTAACAGGTCTAATGACCACAGCTGACCTTGCTCACAACCGGGCTTTGTGATGAACGCTACGAAAGTGAAAATTACCTAGTTCCGAATTTAACATGCATACCAGTGTGTGTATGACGTCAGACCTGCTGCTCCATAGATGGGCCGGCTACTCGGTATCGTTACAGGAACTTGGTATCACGTTACCATGGTAACATAAAATCTCATCTTGCATACAAAAGAAAAGTTGTTTATGTTACCCCACATTTACCTACTTTTCGCAGGATTTCGGTGAACACTGGGTTTATTTAATTTATAATTTTTGGAAAAATGGTTGCATATAGAAAATGGAATTGGAGTGATTTTAAATACAGCTATGTTAATTTAAAATGATATATTTCATATTAAGCTTTAAATGATTTAAACCCAACTTTTCAATATGTTTTTCATACGAACATTTTGCATTTATTAGCTAATTGATGAAACAGATTTTTTTGTCCAGTATTTATTATTTGAACTTAAAGAAATACTGTATATGAAAGGAAAAAGTAAAAGAGTTTCCGATGAGGGAATAGTTTGTGTTTGACTTTTCATGACCTTTGATCCCATTCCAACTTCCGATTGCATCTAGGTAATGGTCTTGCCCAAATACAGACACGGCAGAAATATTGGTAGAGCACCATCATCACACGTTAATCGACAGCAGGAGAGGATTACATTGCATCTCTCCATCTCTCACAGGGTTATCTTGCAGGGGATTCACATTATGTAGAAATGAATTGTTAGAAAGAAAAAATAAATAAACGCAATAATATTGCTAAAATTGTACCGATTATTTTAAGATATTTATATTTAAAAAATTGATATTGTACTGGGCTAATTAAATACATATATTTTAAATCATTTTATGCGATACCCTCATCCTCCCTCAAGTGGGTCGAATCACAGTTGTTATCAAAATGATGGCAATTCTTTCTATCAATATATAATGATTATATAGTGTCTTATTTTTGATATTATCTCTTCCCCACTGACATAACATGCTTATATTGAAGATAGAAATACCATGATGACTATATTATAAACTGTTTTAATATATTATCTTGATTTGTTTACGCGCATAAATGCATATATATATATATATATATATATATATATATATATATATATATATATATATATATATATATATATATATATATATATATATATATATATAGTTTTGGTTTGGGTACTGTTAGAAACTTTATTGATAAGAACCAGAAAAATAATACCAACAAAATTGCGTATAATCATAGACATTCATCTACTTGGCTATTTTGAAATAACAAATCGATAAGTGTATTCATTATTCCAAACCAGAAAGCCCAAGTCAAAGTACCGCCTCTAGAGGTCTTGGGTTTGAACCTTAAATTTGAGATACTGCTTCCTCGTCTTACACTCGGTATTTAGAGTATCTACTTGTTCACCCGATATCAAGATAATATGATTTAGGGAGTGTTATGTTTCTCGGCGACATACTGTTAAAATCCCACCGAGTGTGAAAAAGTGCAAAGCATACTTTAAACCACTTGTACATTTCAAACACACACACAAACAAGTTTTCATTCTTAAGAATAAACAAACTTGTCGTCTTCGAAAATAGCTGGATAACTGCTGATTCGACGTTAAACAACATTACATTACTAAAATTGAAAGATATTACATAATACTCCCAAAAACAGATTTCATAAAATCTCTTAGGAGCGGTTTGATGGTTTTCTCAAGATCGCTATATTCTCTCTCTCTCTCTCTCTCTCTCTCTCTCTCTCTCTCTCCGATATATTGTATGAAAATTATACATAAATTATACTGTTATTAATTACATGTCTAGCTCATATCTCTTAGGATATGGGAACAACTGGTTTTATCATCATAAACACAAACTGCTGTAAATTTGTCGATTCGGACACATGTTAGATGGTTTGGTATTTCTTGTTGATGGATTGTTAAGTATTATATAATATATTGTGTAGAATATCGGTATCTAGTCCAGGAGCTTGCCACTTGTTACATCATGTAAATACATGGAAGAAAATTCTATTTTATATAAAACCTGGGCTTCTGTTAAAAATAAAGCATTGCTTTAGTTTATACTAATAAAGGCAATGTTGTCTTACATGCAATAAATGCTGAAAATACCGAAAACGGTAATATGAAAATTAGAAACATTTAAAAATTTATCAGCATTACAGAACTTAATTATTTTTTGCCTAAAACCTTCAATGTACTGTAATGGCATTACAGCAATATGATTTTTTTTGCAATTGTTTTATTTTCGCGTAAATTCGGGACAGTTATAAGACGCGAAAAAAAAATTGCGAATGTTCTATTTTGATGAAATTTACTTGCAACTGCACTAATAAATCATCCTAAAACCCAAAACTAAAAGTACACCAATTTTGAAATTTCTATTTTCGCGAAAAATTTCTTGAATTACAGTATTTTTTGGAAGAAACATTTACTGCAGCGTGTTGAAAACATGTTGTGATTTATTTGCACAAAACTTGTCTATTGACTACAAAAAGTTAAAAAACAAATGATGGGCATGTTTTATTTTTAGCAACTGTAGACTCTTAGGACAAATACTTTTGTATAACTTTTCCTGGCCTAAATATGATTCACGTAAATCAAAACATACGTTTCAAATGTCTTTGACCTATATGCTATGTGTTAATATTTCTTGGTCTAGTTCATTTGAAAGCTGCTATAGAAGTATGATAATTAGAGCAGCAAATAATTTTGTAATAAACGTAAGTGCTAGCAAAGTGTATTAATTACATACTTAACATATATATGTTTAGGTCAATCACCTTCATTTGGTTACTTCTGTATATCGTTTAATATGTAACTTCATGCAAAACTTAACAAAAAAGAATTACATACAAAACAAATGACTCAAGAAAAACATTATGCCTTAACAAACGATATACCAGTCTTTTGTTTTGTTGAAGTTTAAAAAGTACTGTCTTTCTTCTAAAACAAAATTGTCTTGGATATACGGAAAACTGAATAACATGTACATGTGCTTAGTAGTAAGTCTGTACAATAAAGAACAAGAAACAACAAATATCCGAGAAACATACAAAACACAGTGTAGCTGGTTTTCTGTTTTTGTGTTTTATTTGGGAAAAAAATATTATAAAGGAAAATTAAATTTTGACAAGTCCTAAAAAGTGTGGACATTTAAAATTTGTAATCAGTTATCACTACAAAAGATTGTACAGCAGAGCAAACACTACACTGTTTCAGATCATACCAACTCTAGTTTTATCAGTTAGGTTTTAGGACAACATCTGAAGTAAAGCAATCTGACCATAACCTTAGCCGTATAACGTCGCATTACAAGTGGAATTGCCTTATAAAATACTGTTACTTGTTTTGCACATGACGAAGAATCATATCTTAAAGAACCCTGTTTCTTTTTATTTTGAAATATCTTATTATGCACTGTTATAATAAAAAAAAACCCACTTAATTATAAGTAATAAAATAAAAAAGTTTAATTATATTTATCTTTAAAACACTTCTTAGTCTGTAAAATAAAGAAACAAGAGATTATTAGTAAGATTTAGAACACATAACAGTTTTCTCTTAATGTTTTTCATAACAATTACAGTCAGAATTACTTGAAGTAATTATAAAAGAACAACGGTTGTATTGTAGCAAATATAATGTTTGACGGTAAATGGTAAACATCGTAAATGTTGACTTCAAATTTTTCAAACGAATTTTGTTATAAGTAAGTGAAGTAAACAAAATGAATATTTTCAGATTAACATTAACTTAAGAGAACAAGTTAGCAACATAAACTATGTTATTAAAAATGATGAGATGTGTGGGTGGATTACCGGTGTTTACAGACCACTTTCTGATTAATTCCGACGTTTTGTTGATTTACAACATATTTACGCTGTGTTTGTAGAAGTATACAAACATATTTTACAGATGTAGCGGTTTTTATTGTAGTGTCTTATCTCGTGTTTTTTACGTCTTTTAATCATTGTTTTAATTTATCTTCTTTTCTTAGTTGTTCTGGTAATTGCTGATTACTTGCTGTTAAGTTATATAAAATATAATTATAAAATAAAAACCAGCTTAATATGCTAGGCTAGGGTCAACTTGTTGTTACAATAAGATAGTGTTCAGCAAGACAGTTAGTCTTTTGGGCAATAATAATTATGTCTTATTTTCTGGTCCATAATAGTTTTTCTTCAGAAACTGTTTACTGTCTTAATTAATAAAAAAAATAACAAAATTCAAAATTTACTTCTTGGTTATGGATTACTCTATTATATTACAACAACTTTGCAAATAAAACTCTTACTCATTTCCTTTAGCACAAAGATGACAAACTGAATGACGTTTTTGTGACAAAGCCATTTTAAATAGCGTTTCTTTAGGTAGTACATATTCAAGGTAACGAAAATCTTTATACAGTTATAATTTACAAGGTATATTTAGTTTCAAGTAAAAATTAAATGTTTGTATTACCATTTTGTTTGGTGAATCACAAGTAATCAGTGAGTGTTATACCTGACTTATTGATTTTTCTTTTATGATTTTGCAATTGTCTTGAACTTGAATTTCACATAAGAATTTTTGTCGAATGACTTTTTAGTTTTCTGAAAGTATTTTTTAATTGACAACATGTGAATTTAAAAAGAACGTAAATACAAAAAGCACACGCCTTTTCAAAATAATAAATTACGCCATTTTAATTATTAACAGTGTCTGTCCACAGTCAGTGGTTGTGTGTAAAGATATTGGTCAATTTCAATTGTTATCCAACGGAAATTTTACAGGAATATCTACCTAGAATACCTGGTTAATACTGATGTACCGTATGCATTTATTTTAGAACGTCATTACTAATGTTTGTCATGACACACACTAGGTGCAGAAAGTTATAAAATTATCAGCCAAACAGTTGAAAATTAATGCATCCAAAGTTCCAAAATTATATGAATCCAAATTCAGCTAAGGAATGCTTTGCATGAGGGAATAAACCCTAATTTTAAACATGTTAAAACTAAAACGACTGAAAATTTTGTTACAAAGTACATTTTCTGACAGAACAAAGTACTGAATAAAGTGTCCTGTGCTACTTTTGAATGCATTATTACATAAAAATTAAAAAATAGCACATGACAACTTGGTTAAGGATACCTTAGGAGAGTTTTACTCCATCAGCAGTAACTAATCGCAAACTAGCTAAATTTAAACCGTCATTTGATGTGTTCATTTTTCATGAAATATGCTAATTATTTTACAATTTATTTCACTATAAAAAAAATATATGCACACATGATTAATTACGCCTACATATCTATGCATAAATAGGAAAATAGAAAAAAATTGCAATGTAATATAGGAATGTAATTCGACAGTACTAATGACATTAAAGTGTCGAATATACTTATGACAGATTCTGAATATGATTGCATAGCTCTTATTTACCCAGATGTGAGTCGATCTATATAATATTCTAATTATGATAAAAGACTTGTGCTAATTGCCACAGATGAGAGTAAAACACGTGTCAGAGAACGTAAATTAGGAATGTGTGTGACTGTGTTTAGTTAATGAAGCAGTTAAAATAGAGAGTACAGTGAGCGCAGAAAAAAATACAATGTAAACACACTTTGACGTTTTTAATGGCAAAATCGCTCCCAGTAGTTACTGTATTTCATAATATAATCACAATACAAACATATTTGGTCATTTTGTTTCACTTGTAATTGAACTTATATTGTACGTTTATATTACCGATATGCTAAACAATGAAAAATAGCTTCGCTTAAAACTGAAAGCATATCCTTGACAACAAACAGCCAATTTAACCAGGGTAATGTCACTTTACGAACACATCCACGTTGGGACCATTGATTAATATAAATTTTATTTATATACATATTACTATAATAAACATAAAATTATTAATGTGTTGAACAACAGATATACAGGCCATGTTTATGATCATTTGATGCAAACGTGAGCATTATTCTAATTCTAAAGGAATTAATGAGTTTTGAACCACTGGTAGTAAAACTAGTGGGATAATTTGGACAAAAGAAATTATAAAAAAAATAAATTAAATAAATAAATAAATAAATAAATAAATAAATAAATATTAGCAATCGAGGTCTACGTTTAAGCTCAAACTTGTTTTATTCTATTTAATGTTTATTTGGCCATTAAGTTCATGCCACTGAATGTTGAATTCTTAATCTAATAATTATAATTTGAAATGATTGATATATATTTATTGCAACAGAAAAATAGAAAAATTAAAATACAAGAATATCTGAAAGTAAAGTTACAAAATGTTCTGATGTGTATTGCCCACACTAGTTTCATTACCTACATTATAAATTGTTGGAACGTTTACACATGTATTTCAGATTACCATTTGGCTTTTTCCCAACAGTATATCAAAAACACCATTGGGAAATGCCATGTGTCTGTCATTCATTCTCATGAATTCTGCAGACTTAACTCTTTTTGTTTAATAAAAGGAAAAAATCTTCGTGTTTACTCATTGTACTATTTAATGGTTATAAATACAATTTTAGGTGGAATACTAAATTCTCAAACTATTTATTAAGTATGAGTTTATGATGTATTTTTAATTACCAACATTGTCCCATGCCTGTTTATTTGATTACACCACACATTACAATAATGTTCTCTATAGTGGTTCAAAACATGGCTTATTTAAATGTCTAATCATCATTATGTCACAAACTAACGCAAAAGTTTTCTTCATTTGCAAAAACTAACGTAATAAACCATTTGCCTCCCCAAGCAATTGTTTGGAACGCTTTTATTGTATGCCAAATAAAAAAAATGTGGTTGATATTCTCATTTTTATTTATAATGCTCTTCAAAATCAATAAAACGAGTATAAATGAAATGTTAATCATTACTTGTTATTACAGTTCAGATCTAGATAAGATGATTCTTTATATTCTTATCGGAAAAATCCATCTGTTCCAAGGTGGCCGAGAGGTCTAAAGCGCGCGCTTTGATCACATTGCCTCTCAACGTCTGGGTTCCAATCCCAATCGGGACATATCCTAGTGTGAGAAATTTGTCAGTTCGCTTTATGAAGGTCGGTAGTTTTCTCCGGGCACCCCGGTTTCCTTCAAAATCCCAGAACTGACCGCCATGAAAAAAGTGAAAGAATCTTGACTGGGGCGTAAAACACCATTTCTCCACTCCACTCCACCTGTTTCAGTCTACATGCTGTTTGTTTCGCATTATGATTCATATGTTCCTTTATGATGCATAAAAAGAATCGTTCACTACTTGGAGAGTCAGATTGAAAATTTCCATCTATCTATTTAATAAAATTGCTTCTTAACACGATAAGTTTTCTTCTGGACTAAATATATTCAGACCATGGTCGAGATAGCTATCGGTAGTGATCGATTTTTGAACCCCAGTATTTTTGTTACAGATAATCTTTTAGTATTTTCTCACCCCACCGCAAAGCGTTCGAGTGCCGCATTTTTTGTTGATAAAATGCTTCCGAGAATTCATTCTTATGTTAAAAACATTGACTACATTAGAATTGAATAGTTCTAAATTAATTGTAAATTCTCAATTCATATTGTAAAATTCATAAAAGCCCATGTTTGGATGTCAGTTTGTTATAAATCGGTCTGTGTTGTCCTGGAGTGCAGTTTTTACTCACATGACGCTATCTATAACATAAACTACAGTTAAACATGTACAATACATCCATGCTATGCTGTATAGTCTAATCTGGCAAGATTTGATATAACTGATCTTTATAAGCTTGCTCAAATCGCAACATAAAAACATTAGCGAAATTAACAGTAAGATTTTTAATGTAATCTTAAATTTAACAGATCTCTCTCTCTCTCTTCTGTGCGTGCGCGCGCACTATATTTCACACTTTTTTGCCGGTAACAAGATTTTAAAGTAAGAGCCTGATGTAGAGCTAAGCAGCCAAATACAATTATGCTGAATTATGTTCTTTTTAATACGAAATGTTTTTTACAACATACATATTCTGTATTATTGACATACTTGTTTTTCTTATAATTTTATAAGAGGATCACATACGAGGAAATATTGTCGATACAACAACAACAACAACAAAAGAAAAAAACGAAAATTCCGTGTTTGAAGAGTCCTTTTAAATGCAAATAATAAGATGTATGATGTAACTAAAAATACAAAACATCTAAAATTATACGACTTTTTGGCTGCTTCAATTTTTGGCACAGATATATCTGGCTGAGTAACAGGTGATAAATCAACATGTTTTTGGTATTTAAGAATTTAATGCCAAAAGATAATTCAAAATAACCAAAACTTACTAAAATAGTGATGTTTCTCGTATAATTGTCAGTTTAAATATTTTACTATGTTCTACAAATGTTCTTCTTAGGCATCTGGACCTGCTGTATATTTAAGTACTTTAACTTTTGGGCTAACGATGAATTCTTGATCGGTTGTCCATGTGAAAATAAATAAAGTTTATTTTAGGAACGATTTAAAAACCTAAAACTTTAAAAGAATATAGAAAACTGAAAACATGAACTACGCAACAACCATCGCAACAAAGAACACAGCACAACACAGCACAACACGACACAACTCGAATGAATGAATGACATAAAGAGTTGAACAAGACAAACACCTACAAATATGGGTTTTTTAAATTCCATGACTGTACTGAAATAATTTATACTTGCATGGTTATAGTACCTTTCGAAGAACCTCAACCATCCATAGTAGCTATAGTAAATGATAAATATGTTTGAAATTTCTCAATCGTGCTCGATTAGAAACAAATTTTCCTCAAATAAAATTAATTTCTCTTTTATATTGTAAAAAACAATATTGCAAATAACAAAAAAATTGAAGATGTCTCGTCGATTATTCGAAATTGTTACAACAATAAAACAAAATCGAGAAGTCGAAGCAGCTAAGTTGCCTGTCCCGTTATTGCCTTTATGTTAAGGTGAAAATACAAAAGGGGTGATAATTATAATATCACCCTTACTATATACCATAAATGCACCAATGATTCCATTGCTGAGAACAGGAGACTAATGTCAATTTGACATAGGTCGTTTATTAATTTACTTACAAATTTTCGAAACAATTTGATTATGTTCAAGTAAAGAATATTTGAATTGCTCATTGGTATTTCAATATATATATATAATATGACGTTATATAGATTTGGTATAAAAGTTTTTACTTCTTCAAAAAAAGATCAATTAAAGATAATCATTGATGATTTTTTAATCTTTTTTTTTTATTTCGTCTTTATTTTCAAACTCAGATTACATTATCTAGATAACTTGATATAAATAGGAAACATTTATCAGAGAACGTCAAAATACAAAACACTAACGATGTTCTTAAAGCAAAATGCATGTATTAGGCGTTGAAGGATGTACATTTCTTGTTTGGTCATAAGAATTTGATACCAATCATTAATCTGATTCAACTTAAAACTTAAGACTATATAACTGTTTCGTTCAGTAATAAATGTAGTATTTACTAGTTTGTTATCACAATCAATAGTCACCGGTTGTCAGTTCATATCAAGACTTCTTGACTAGATACAGTGAAAGAAAGCACAATATCTCTGTCTTTTTATGGTATATTATAATGATAATTATGCATGTACACATGATGGTAAGAACAAAACTGTTGATCAAGAACCTCGAGTCATTTTTGACAAAATAGGAATCCCAGATAAAATTAAAACGGCAAGTTTCGGTAAACATATATTGTTTTGTAAAGTTCATTATTTATTTATTTGATATATTAAACGTTTCTGACTTTTCTGGGGAAAACATTCAAAATCTCTGATATTATAACTCTTATTATGTGATACATATATTTTTTTCTCAAAATGAAGTAATTTGAAGAATTTATTTCCCCTTTGTCTTTATTTATACAACTATTATATAATTTTTAACTGTATGGTATTTGAAATGATGAACCAACTTGATATGAATAAAAGCATCCATCTATAAAAACAGTACTTCAGTTATTTTCACCACATTTTTGGGTAATGGGACCATTAAATCAAGGTTCCCAAGATTCTCATGTTTAAATCACACAGACACCATCGGTCCTACACAGGGCTTTCTATATTAGAGCGTGTGTTATTCATCCCAGTAATTGGTTTGAAATTTACAGTGGTCAATTTACGAGTATTTTTAAATATGTGTTTTATTGCAATGATGAGTATGGAGATATTTGATCTACGTTCAATACTTCTCAGGTTTGAAGGAAACAAACGCCATATGTCTAGCCGCTATATGTGTTTTATTGCAATGATGAGTATGGAGATATTTGATATCTACGTTCAATACTTCTCAGGTTTGAAGCAAATAAACGCCATATGTCTAGCCGCTATATTCGAGTGCTCGGTTGTGTGTACATTTAACTGAACTATTCAATTATAGTAAAAAAAATGTGTTTATTCAAAATTACACGAAGAACGAGACAAATATTTTCATGTTCGATGCAATTGTTTAGCGTAAAAAAGCTATGATAGACAAATCCGTGTACTTTCAAAAATACACATTAAACATGTAACGTAAGCTCCGCTTTGAAATTTACTTAATTTTGTTAGCGCATACATATAGTTAGTTACTTTCATATTGCCACCCAAAGTTGTATGAATAAGGTTTTATCGACATCTTTTTCTACAAGGTATAAATAAAAAAAACTATATACTATATCTACATAGTAACATCATACATCAAACAAATCATGTATTTGTACCAACTGTTAAGTGGAGTTAATTAATACATAAAAGTGCCAATCCAATAAAAACATACTTTATAATAAGAAACAGATAAACGACTCTAGAAGAACATGCTCTCGTGATTATAACAAATTTTTGTATCTCAGAATATATGTTATTATTTTTATTCAGATTTGGTTCCGCAGTACTTGGGCACACGGATAATCTTTGAAAGTTTTTTGATTTTGTCAAATCAGAACATCTCGGCCTTTTACTAACAGTTGTGTCAACATCAATTTACACAAATACATGTATCTAATTTTTTCGCAATATACACGATTCAGTTACCTACGATTTACACACACACACACACACACACACACACACACACACACACACACGTGTGTGTGTGTTTGTAAGTCTGTGCACTTATGTTGGTATGTGCTTAAGAAGTTGATATAAAATGTTATTTTTTTTTAGTTATTACCAACCAAAAATTTCATTTTTTATCAAACCATTTTCGTTAAAGGAAGATGTAACGATAATGAAGAGCCAATCTGACTTTCTGTGACATATCGTTTTGGTTGAAATGTATATTGTATATGAATATTTATCGAAATGCATTCTGGTAATTCTTGAAGGCTAAACAAAGATAACTCTCTCCGTATCACAGAGGTTAATGTTACAACATAATGATAACAACCGTAAGCATATTATCTATAATTACTTGTTAGAGGGTAGGTATAGATAAAGTCTATCATGTTCATAATATTACAGAAATATTTATGTTTCTTGCTGAGTTTAGAACGTTTATTATCATTGGTGTAATTTTTTTCTGCTTCACTTCAAAGGATAATGCCCACACAACTTATATATAATTTTATCTATAGGTATGCATAATTCTCTTTGAATCATTATCGAGTGATGGTTGCAAGTTTTAAGCTGTATGCAATATTGTTTGAACAGTATTTATTTAACTGGTTATTTCAAATCACTCTAGATGGATCCTAATCTTACATTCTAAAATAAAAATAAGGAATTTGAGGCTGAATTACAGTCACCTCAAATCGGTCAATAAAAATAGGGACACATGCCTCAAACTTAAAAAAGATTGATAAATCTTTGAATCGAAACGACAAAAGTATGACCACTAGTATGACCACTAGTATGACCACTAGTATTAGTATGGCCACTAGTATTAGTATGGCCACTAGTATGTACATCTTGGTTAGTTTTATTCCGTCGTTTTAGACGAAAATGCTATTTCAGAAAGGCAAAAATACTACAAATAGACGCTATCCTAAGGGAAAAACAATCACACACACACACACACACACACACACACACACCTTTGGTGCCTTACAGTTTGTTCTTACTTGCTGTGTCCATTAATTACGTTAAACGTCAAAAACGGTACATATAATATACTATTAAAAACCAAAGTTATATAAATGTTTAAAGAAAAAGCTCTTTTTATTTAATATCTCTTGAATAAATCAGTTTTGTTTTACTAAGAACAATAAAGCATTTCAATTCAAACTAAAACATGCATATCAGTTTTATCAATATACATGTTTGTGTTATATGATTTTTTCTCGGAAATCTTATGACTATCCAAACTATTTTGCTTCTATTGTTCTCGGAATAATTTACCGATAAAAACAGTTATAAAATATGTTTGCAAAGAAAAGCTTCTGTTTTGTTCGTCAAAGAATTACATGCCGAGAGTTGTATTAACGCAAGCGGTAGGTAACAATGACGTCATTTTAGAAATAGCTGTAAAAGAAAGTAATCGTAATTTAGGTCATTGCTTTTTTAAACAACTGACAAATTGTATTTATCGTATGTTGGATCATATTATCTACGTATTTAATTTCTTGAAATATTTAAATATTCATTTTTTTCAAACTGAATGCAATCCATTTGAATATAAAATGTTTAAGGAATCCTTATCTTTAGAAAGAATTTTTTTGTCGTTCATTTCAGTTCTGAATCACGTGAAACAAATTCCGTTTTCAAACATCTTCGAAGCAAAGCTATACTCTTATTTGTTCATATACAGCCTGATTGAGTAGTGATTTCGTCTTAGTTTTATTATACGTTATGTTCAGAAAAATGACAGACCTGCATTATTTTTATTATCTCCTTTATAATACCTCTTACATAGACGTTCTGGGGGGGGGGGTCTAGTCACTTTTTAAAAAACACCTTGTTTCATATTGGCGACTATCAAGACTGACAATACGAAATCGAATAAAATAAAGGTTTCGATATTTTGAAGTGTACGTAATACGTTATTATTTCAGATTTTTCTTTCCCTGTTATATTATCTTCTATTAACTGAATTAAGACTACTAGTATTCGTGCTGGATAATCAGTCATATTACTGTGTGTATATTACATATAACTACCTGTACAAAAGTAGAGGCAGGCAAGGTGTATCAAGAATAATATAACAGATATATTTACGTTTACTCTCTGAGTATGGATTCATAACCGTAAATTGTAATGATATCGAGTTTCTGAAAAGAAACAAAACCTGCCAATAATAACAAAAACACTTCTTTTCCAATCTCTATGTTTATATACATGAATACGCCAGAATTAGTATGGAATATCATATGCGAGCATTCACATTGCCAAGTAACAGAAACAATTCAGAAAGAAATTATAGATTACAAGAGGCTGAAAAGGACTGCTCAATTGGCAAAAAAAATAATGCATAGCTAGATATGAAATTTGGTTTTAATATACGTTATTCCAGTTTTGAAAATGTTTGAAATTGCTGAAAATGTATAGACATATCCACACTTGCTTTTAAATAACTCATAAACATATGTAATTGCAATTTTTTCTGTTTTTTTTTCATTTATAGTAACGGTGGCCATCTTGGATTAAAGATCAGGCTGAAAATCAAAACATTAATCTGCTCCACAAAGGAATTTTCCAATCCAAAATTGGTTTCGTTTGGTCAAGTGGTTTCAGAGTAATGGCAGTGACCATCTTGGATATTGAATCTAGCAGAAAATCACAAACTTATATTTGTTTCACCAAATAATCTTCCACACCAAATTTAGTTTCATTTGGTCAAGTGGATTTAGAGAAGAAGTTTTTACAAAAAAATCGCCTATATTTAGCTGATAATTTGCATATTGTGCCAATAATATATCTACAAAAAGTTATCAAGAACCCCGATAAGTATATTATATGTCCACAGTTCTACTTTTTACATACCAAAATTGAACTAAATTGTCATGTGCTATTTTTGAATTGCATTTTCAAAAAGTTATGATATTTTTATAAAGTAATGCAATTCAAAAGTAGCACATGACAATTTTGATCAACAAATCACTACGTAATGACCATTATTCGGGTTTTTTCTATTTTTAATAACAGTGACCATCTTGGATTTTGGATATACTAGAACATGCAAACGAAAAACAAAAAAATGGTAGAGTCAGTAATATATATTAAATGTTTAGAATTCTACTTAAATATATATATATATATATATATATATATATATATATATATATATATATATATATATATATATATATATCAGATTTGAACCAAATTGATTAACAAGTAAATGTATTATCATTATTAGTTTTTTTAAACAGTAACAGTAAATATAGTAAATTTTGGATTTAGAATCTGGCCGAAAATCACATACTTTAATCTACTCAACCTAGGGACTGAAGCTTACGCATGAACACACGCACGCACGTAGTCCGAATTTCTTCTGACCCTAACACGCTTTATGCCTAACGGCTGTTTGAAGGTTGAGAACAATTGTTGTATCAAAAATCCCGTGTTGATCTTTTAATAACTATTCAATGTGTACATCTCAAAAAAGGTCAAATTTAATACAATACAGAAATACAATAGCTCTATAAGAACAAACATGGTTTAACGCCAAAGTAGAAAACTATATCTAGAAATCCTAAATTGTGCATTTTAGCAATTGCAATGCGTTGACAGAAACTTACAATGATCTGTTTAATATTTCACCTAAGTGTACATATTAATATTTTTATTGACAATGACTTCCTTACTGGAACAGTCGCGTCGACTTCGTTTTTGTCTTGAACATCTCCATTATTGTACATGCATTTGTCCTTTTACGGAGAAGCTACATAACAACCTTTCAATATTCATTGACGTTACAACTTGATTATAAGTACACTCCTATTATTCGTTATACTAGTATCTACTTTTCTGTCTACACATGCTTCCGAGTACATCAGCAGCAGTTTTCAAATTTGTATTGTCTGGTCACATTGCTACTTGCAGACTTAGAGTTAATTATGCTTCTATATGCAGTTAATACTAAATGCATCTGGGAGTTATTACAACCAGTCTAATACAATCAATGTTGTATCAAATCTACATGTGCTGCAATGGCTACATGCCAAAGGCACAATTATAACACAGAGCAAAGGCATTGAGACCCTAATGATGACCTGGTTTGTTGGAGAAGACTTTGTAACATAATTGTATAACAGATATGCCCTGGTCATTTAATGATTAGCACATCCGTTTAATTTAACAGGGAATGATTAAACATTTAATTTTTTTATTACAAAACTGACAATCGCATCTCTGAAAATAAAAAAAAAAACAACTGAAATGTACTAGAAGCAAGAAAGTAAACAACTTGAACTTTTCTGTCGAAACTGCTGAAAAACCAACAGTTGTATTCAATGTAAGAGCCAAAAAATAGCCATTATTGTGTTTAACTGTATTGTTATGTCTTAACAATATTGGCACTGCTGGGATATATGACAGGTGGCCCACAGTAGGGGATTATGTGAAGTACTAAAAACTCATATATTTTTTTTACAAAGATAACGGTCAACCACAGACGTGCGTACACCTCGAGACCGGGAGCTCATGAATTCGAACTCCCAGCAGGGTCATACAAAAATCCTTCAAAATTTGAGATTTGCTTCCTCGTTTGGCACTCGGCTTTGGGGGGACAAGGTATTGACAGGTTACCCCGGTGCCGGGATAATGAAGTTGGGGAGTCGTGTTATAGTTTGCTAGCACCTTACCAAAACGTAGCCCTGATTGCGCGCTAGGACGGGTAGAGAATAACATATGATGCACATTATAAGCATACCATAGGGATAAATAATTAAACTCTCCTCACGAATAACTTAAAAATTGTTCATGCAACGTAAAACAACAGACGTTCGGTATATCCTCATAAGTCGGATGATACCGAGTATAAAGATCTACACTCATGCAAACACCTGGGATTACATTTGATACCAGATCCCAAAACACCCGAGCCAAGCTTTGTTATTCTACAGAGATTTCATTGAGGAACAACATCCATGCTGAAATCATACTTAACCCAGGTATTAAACTGGATGCCAATAGCATCGACTGGATAATCCCACTGCAAGGGGGGAGGGGTGGCAGTAATGCTTAGATAATGGCAAAGATAACCTTGTCTGTCATACCAACACTTACATCATGATGAAATTTTGTCTGTGTTGCACTGATGGCATTACACAACAGAGTTCTTTATCATGCCACGCCTACCGTGACACGGGACCTCGTTTATTTTAAGTACCTATCCCAAAGAACCGTGACTTTCACTTCGTAATGCCCACTGCTTGGCGAAAGAACAGTCACTATCCACTTTCAAGTCTTGGGTCAGACACGGCCGGGGTTCGAACTCACGTCCTTCCACTTACAGAGCGAGCACTTTACAGAGCTACCGCAGTGGTATATAAAACTTAGTGCCTACACCAACGCTTAGATCATTTTTACACAAAGAGGAACATCTATTCTCAAATTATGCTATGTTTACACAAGGAATAATATTGGGTGCAATACACCAGGTATCACATTGAATACCAATATCATCTTTCAGAATATTGCACTGACAATACTCAGATTAACCTTAAGCTAACACCAGGAATATCTTTTCCCACAAAACCCAAGGCAAGTGTTATACTTATGCATGGGGTAAATTTCAGTTCCAACCCCAACACTCAGATCATGCTGTCATGAAGGATATCATTTATGCTAACCTGCATAGTGAAATGATGCTCACACCAGGGATAAAATTGAGTAGCCACACTTGGGTCAGTCTCAAACCAGGAATAACATCAGTTATCAACAACCACACAATGCTAGTGCTCACACTAAAGACATGACTTTAACTCTTTTTTATTAGTAATTGGAAAGTAAATAAATAACAAAACTGTTTTATCGGGTTTTTTTTTTTTTTATTTAAAGCTATAATTGGAATCATTAAATGGTTTTCCCATGATCCTCAGCAGAGTCTGATAAACTGACATTTTTTATATTTTTGGCTAATTCACGTAATTTTTCTGTAGTTGATTGTTCAGTTTCAATAAATTTAGAGAATTCTTCACTAGGAAATTCTGCAATATTTAGTGATGTTGATTTATTGACTGTTGGGTCCCAGATACCCTGGATACTGGGGTTATCTGTATGCCATTTTTTCTCTAGTCTCAATATTTTCTCACCAGATCTGGTCTTCATAAACTCAACCCACTTACAGATTTCATCCATCTGAGCATTGTGAACAGTAATTGCCTCTGTGTTACCATTTACTGAAAAGGAATATTGAAGAGAATTAATGACCAGATAAACTACCTAGCATATTTATTATTGATGTTTTGAAACATATTACCTCTAAATACATCACTATATTTGTCCTATCAATACTAACACTATACTTTGACCTTCAAACCGATGACTTTTGAAATACATATCAAAATAACTATCACATTGATACCTACAATATCTTCATTCTTAACTTTAATAAACAAAAAGTTCATTGTTTTTCAGATATATTAATAAATATACTATTTTCAGCAATATCCACCCTAAGTACCTTGCCTTTTCACTATTTTAAAGCCTACATCTACAATTAGTGCAAATCTGAAACTATGTAACATATGAATGTATTACATAAAACATCTAAGACATATCCCTTGTACATTCATAGTAAAAGATGGTTAGGACTCATGAGACTTGCTGAAGGTTTCATTAAATTAGCCTAGTAATTATTGAGGAGGTGATTCAAATGTAAGTTCACACATGATGGACAAGGCACAACAGACAACTCACCAAGGTAAATAGAAATAGCTAATTTGAGCTGAAGATTTAGATGACCTTTTTCTGTTTACATGTATCTTTGTCCTAAGTTTACACTAGTACAAAGTACATAATGTAAACTTGTTCCCTGATTAATGCTTAGAGTATTATTTACTTGCTCTGACTACAAAAAGCTGAAAAATTGATAGTGTGGCAGTAAAGCCAACCCAGGAAACTGAAATATGGATACACATAAGCATAAGGCAAGCTAATGTGGCTTTTAAGTCAGGTGTGTTTTTAATAAAAATAATTGTACCAGTAACAACAAAGGTTTACATGAACAAAACATATTAAAACAGCTTTTCAATAATTGTCAGACTTAAAGTACAAAGGAATCACACATACATCTTTAGTCAAAGTGTCAAATAGCATAAGTGCTATGAAATTTCAAGAACTCGGAAAAATAAACTAGAACTCTGTGAGTCGGATGTGTCACCTGACAAAAGATTGGAGTCAACAGTAAAACTGTTAATTAGTTCTTTGTTTTACATTTATAAGCACTGTTTTTACACACAAAATAGTTTTAAATTGTAATTGCAATTAAACTAAAAGTAAATATGTTTAAACATTAAATAAGCAAAGGGAAATGACATCAAAATTATACTGAAGAACATGCCATGTTTGGTGAAGATTACTCAAAAAGTGAAGGAGTTATGCCCATTACAAGCAAAAAATAATATAAGGGGAATAACACTAAAATTTCCCAATGTAGAGTTATGGTTCTTTAACTCTCCACTTTGTCTCATTGTAAGACACATAGGTACCAAGTTTGGTATCAATTGAACTGAAGATGACAAAGTCATCCTCCGGACAAGCAATTAGAGAAATGGGCAAATATTTCAAACAGAATTTTATGTGAAGGAAAATAACTCTTTTAAAAATTACCATAAACAAAAACCTGAGTTACATGTGTTACAGTATTTAAAGATTTTTACCATGTCAAAATTTGGTGAAGATTACTAAAAAAATGAAGGAGTTATGCCTCTTACAAGCAAAAATAATATAAGGGGAATAACTCTAAAAATACCCAATGCAGAATTATGGTTCTTTAACTCTGCACTTTGTCTCATTGCAAACCAAGTTTGGTATCAACTGAACTAAAGAGACAAAGTTATGCTCTGGGCAATCAAACAGGGGACGCCACCAACACCGCCAAAAGTAACCCCTATATGTCACCTTTTCAGGCGACACAAAAAATTGCACAGATCACCCTTGTTTTGCAAAGTGAATGTGTTGTATAGGAAAAGAGGGCCAGTTACTGCTGTATGAAGTATTACATAAAATTTCATTGTAAGACCAATAAAGTGAAAGCTTAACAATATAATGATGTTCTGTTACTTTATAAATACATGTTTTTTTTCTGACTTGAACAGCATTAACTGGTGTGTAGCACTGTAGTGTGGAACATTACTTTCATACTGCATAACATAATCTTTGTAAACCATGATATTACATATAAGTATTAAATACACTTACAATAGGTACCAACAATTCTAGGTGCCTTGTGTCTTCTAGGTTTTAAATACACCACAACACCTGGATTGGCATTTGTAAACTCTAGTAAATGATTTTCTATGAAGTCTCTGAAATGTTAAACATTAAACATAAATAAATTTTAAAAAGACTTACATGGCTCAAATGATTGTGCCATAATTTTGAAAAACAAAGTAAATAATGAAACAAGAGGCCCATGGGCCTTAACGCTCACCTGAGGACATGGCCAACCTGAGGATATATCCAAAATCATTTGCAAAAATACATAAAATATTCTAATATACATTCCTACAAAAAAGTTAATAGTTTTCAAGATAATCAACAATTTGAGTCTTTTTATGCATCTATGACCTTGACCTTTAAATGTAAGACCTTGAATCTTATATCAGAATAATCACCATATCAATTCCTAAAATATTCTAATATACATGCCATACAAAAAGTAAATAGTTTCCAAGATAATAAACAATTTCAGTCTTTTTATGCACCTATGACCTTGACCTTTGAATGTATGACCTTGAGCCACATATCAAAATGATTGTCATATCAATACCTACAAAATTCTAGTATATATACCTTTGCAAAAAGTTAATAGTTTTCAAGATAATTAACAATTTGGGTCTTTTTATGCATCTATGACCTTGACATTCAAATGTAAAACCTTGAATCTTATATCAGAATGATCACCATATCAATTCCTACAATAATCTATTATACATGCCAATACAAAAAGTTAATAGTTTCCAAGATAATAAACAATTTCAGTCTTTTTATGCACCTATGACCTTGACTTTTGAATGTAAAACCTTGAGCCATATATCAAAATGTTCGTCATGTCAATGCCTACAATATTTTTTAATACATGCCTATACAAAAAGTTTATAGTTTTCAAGCTTACACACAATTTTAGTCTTTTTTAGCAAAAAAAATAACATTTCAGGGGCAACAACTCCTACATGCATTATCATACAGTTACGAAACTTTGTACCTTTTTACATTTTGTCCTGCTAAACATTTTAACAATGTTTTAATATTATATATCTCTTATAATTTGGAAGAAAAAAGCCTAAAACTGCACAAATTACAAACTAGGTCATGACCTTGAACTTTGACCTTGACCCCATTTTGAAGGTTATTTCAAGAAAAAGTCAAAACTGAAAACCCCATGTCAATATCTATTCATATAGTCAAGTTATAATAATTTGAAGCCATTTTACGAAATTTTCAAAATTAAACGCAAAAACGCGTAACCTAATTTTTTACCAAATTTCACAAAATGAACAATTTATAAGCTTAAGACCCTAGAACAGCCAAATATCACATCAAATTTTTTCTCCCATCATCGCTTTCGGAGAAGAAGATTTTTTAAGTTTTTTGGAACCATGGGTCACCTTGACCTAGTTTTGGGAGCCATGACAACGTCACGAACAAATCTGAATTGCACTGGCCCATATATGCATCTGACCAAGTTTCATTGAAATCTACCTCATAGTTTTAGAAAAGAAGTTGAAAATGTAAAAGTTTATGCCGCGGACGACGACGACAACGCCGCCGACGACTACGACGACGACAGACAAATTTTGATCAGAAAAGCTCACTTGAGCCTTTGGCTCAGGTGAGCTAAAAAAAAACCCAAACTTTTCTTTAACTGAACCCCCTGTCATTTCAAATTGATACAATTTGTAAATCATAACAACATATGACTTGTCATAAAAGTTTCAACCTAGAGTAAAAGACAATCTATTACATCAATGAAAGAAAGTCAGAAAAATTTAATGACATGAAGTAGTTTATAACTTTATAGTCCTAAGTCACAAAAGCATCACCAAAAGTGAGTTATTTATAATAAAGAAAAAGTATATAAGAAAAGATCATATCACAGGTGAATTGAGAAGTATAACAAAAGGGAAATAACTCTAAATAATTAAAAATAATATGGTAAGGCAACTTGCAGTGTATGATCTATTGATCCAGATTAATTAAACTGCATCACATTCAAAACATTTTAATATGATTGGTATAAATTTTAATAATGAAATCTTTAAGATTCCTTTCAAACACTAGTGATAAATAAAATACTTTCTGTCAAATTTATCATGTTTTCCTCCGATACATAAATACCAAATATATTCTTCCCATGAAGTTTCTCATATACATGTAGATAAAGAGCCAGTCCAACCTCAGTGCAGATTCATCTAATAAATTTGTGTATGAAATTTTGTTCAAGATACCAGTATAAAACTAAAATATTATCTTAAAGTCAGACTCTGTGCTTATTCAGTAAATGGTTTTTACATGTATACCAGTCAAATTTGTTAAAACATGTTAAAGACAACTTTTGTTTTAGGTGAACAATGTTTCTGAAATTTACACTTTGCAATGCAATCACTTCTGCTTATTCACCACTTCATTTTTGTAACAATTATTGTTGACAACTGGTAATTATATGGAAAAAATATTTGCATTGCAATTTGATACAGAACAAAAATATTGTTGATTTTATGAAAAATGTTATCTTTTTTGAAAAAATTGATTGCAAAAATAGCTCCATATAAACATCATTAGATATGTTGTGTTTGCTTGTAAGCCTGATAGCGACTGAAAAAAAAACAACCTGGTATTCTCTGTTACTGTAATTTTAAGAAAGAAAATATGATTCATGAATGCATTAGACTGGATTAGATAAATGGTGTTTTATGCCCTAGACAAGATTTTAATTCCAGCAAAAACAGTCAGTTCTGGGAAGGGGGGGGGGGGGGGGGGACTATTGCACCCAGAAATATATATGTGTAGTAACATTGAGTATCAATTGCCAGCTTTTCCTTGTTTTTGATAGGTTTATATACCAGAGGGTGCTTAATGATACTTGAATGTAGTAGAAAGTTATAAAATTTATTAAAGATTTTTTGTACGTGATAGCTTAATATGCCTATGACTGACAAAGCTTCATAATTACAGAAAACCACTGGTATGTTATGTAAAGAATAAACAGGTCAAGGGTGTAACATCATTATACACATAAAAATACAACTTACATCATTTTTGTTCCGTGCTATGTTACTGTTATTCATATTAATAATACGTATGTACTACACGTACACTTTGCATGTTTTCTTCTGAATTTGAGGACAAGAAATAAGCATCAGAGTCAAACTGACCATGATATAGCACTTTAAATATGTTTTAAAGTATAACTAAGTAAATTGATGCAGCATAATGCATGTCTAATTTGTCCATACTTTATCGTTTTTAGAATACCCAGTTCATACGATTTTTTATTTAAATATGTGTTTGACCCCTAAAAATGCAGCTGAATGCTTATGCAACCGGAAAACTGTTGAAATTAAATTTACTTCTAATCTTACCTCATGCCCCTACTACTTCCATGGGATTTACAAAAACTAAGGGTTATCCTTTGAAGTTGGCAAACATAGCGACCAACACCGTTGTGCAGAACATTTTTAAGAAATGCACTTGGAATAGTACTGTGCGTCATGCTTTTCTAAGAAAACGGATGTTGGAAAACTATTATAAAACTCGACTAATAAACGAGACGATCCGGAATAATGAGAAAAAAAATAGCAAAGACAAGCAGTAGCTTTCCAAAAAGCTTGCAGATTGATGTGAACATTGTATTGCTGTTTAAATAACGTCAACAATCAACAATTTTTCAGCTATTCGCGGGAAAGGTTATTAATTTTATGGATTGATCTTAAAAAAGTCGTGTATGCCTGTGATGTGCAAATGTGAACTATGGTCTGCTGTGTACTAGAGCGCACTTAAGGCGACTTTTTAGTCACCGAGCCAACTATGCCGCTGACAAGCAAACGACTCCAAGTCAATTATCCTGGCAGCGGGTGGACCAGTCGATACTCTGTCCTCTTAATTTCGAGCGCCAATTGAGGAAGCAATATTTCAAATTTTATGAAATAAAATAAAGGAAAGTTAATGCTTATTTAACTTAGAACTTTACTTTAAGCGGATTATTTTTTAGGATCTAGTCTACTTCAAACGGGGACCCTCAACACTAAAGAAAATCAAAATTACAAATGCATTAACGAACTCTTTATGGGAAACTTATTCCACCAACTGAAATACTCAAACAATAACAAAGACAAAAGCATGACCTCATGATTTGTTGCGTTACACAATGTAGAGAGAGCGAGAGAGAGAGAGAGAGAGAGAGAGAGAGAGAGAGAGAGAGAGAGAGAGAGAGAGAGAGAGAGAGAGAGAGAGAGAGAGAGAGAGAGTATCTTTTAGATTTTTTAAAGCACATATTTTAACGATTTAATGTTCTGATTGAAAAAAGAGCTGGGATAGTTAAGCCATTTATCAACCAAATTGTGTTTTAACTTGAATTAAGCAAATTTTGGGAATCTGTTTTTCAACTGCTTATTAAAATTTTTGACAAATCTGAAATATTCAATTCAATTCAATTAATCTTTATCGGCATTAATCTTACAAATGTTTATAGCCACAAAATCCAAGGTGGCAAAAATTACAAGAACCTTAACTACATATATATATATATTAATCGATATTCATAATAATGTTACGACGTTTAAATGCAAAAAAAAAAAAAAAAAAAAAAAAAAAAAAAAAAAAAAAAAAAAAAAAAAAAAAAAAAAAAAAAAGATATTTTGACAGTGTGTTCATTGTAATATTGGATGAGCAAGATAAAAGACATTCAAATTTAAATAAGTTAGGCCAATGACAATACCATTTCGCAAAAAATTGTTTTCTTAAATCTATATATGCTGGACATACTAACAAAAAATGATATTAATTTTCAAAAGCTTTCATTTTGCAACATTTACACAATCTTGAATTCCGTTCTATGTTTTCATATCTCCCAGTTTCAATTGATAATGTATAAGGAGAAACTCTAAAACGAGTGAAAATATTTCTAAATTTGACATTTGAGATACAATCTAAAAAATTTCCATTTTCCATTCTTTTTTAAACATTTGATAATAAAACAATTTACCACATTCAGGTATCTGACTACACCACTGTTGTTTATACTGATCTTGTAATACTCTCTTTACTAAATAAAAATTTGGAAAACAAAAATCCTGTTGAGACCATATATAAGACAAGCCTAAAGAGTCTAATAAATGCTTAACTTGAAAAGCCCAATTTAAACCATTATAGCTACATCCATTATCAGCATCAACTCTCAAAACATTGTAAACATTATATAACAGAGTATTTTGATCACCAATTATTTTCAACCAATATTTTAAAATTCATATGAGAGAGGAAATCTTCCTAGCTCTCCATAAACAGCTGCATTACTTGAAGATTTTTAAACATTTAATATACGTTTATAAAATTTTAGATGTAGACGTTCAATATCTTCTGCGGAGTAAAAACCCCACACTTCAGCTCCATAATTTAAAATTGGTGAAACCATAGAGTCAAAAATATGCAAACAATTTGATGTAGGTAACAAAACATTATTTAAGATATTTGATAAACCATTCACCGCTTTAGTACCAATTTCACAAATTCTTTTTTGAGTTTGATTCCATTTGCCATTTATGAAAAAGTTTACAACTAAATAAACAAAATTTTTTACATTTTATACTAAAACACCATTATAACAAACTGCTGATTTAACCATTCTGTTATCAGTATGAAACACCATTGCTTTTGTTTTCTCAACATTAACCTCAATTTGCCATTTTTCACAATAAATTTGTAATTTATTTATCAACAATTTTAAACCCTTTTCAGACTTGGAAAATAAAACTCTGTCATCTGCACATAACAATGAAAATAAGTTAACATTATCAATATCAAACATATCACAAACGTTTGCATCTAAAGATTCTTGCATATCATTAATAAATAGTAAAAATAGTAAAGATGATAAAGGTTTACCTTGTTTTACTCCACAATATGAATTAAAATACTCAGACGTGTTACCATTGTATTTTAAACAAGATTTGACATTACTATATATAGATTTTAAGATAACAACAATTTTAGAACTTATACCAGAAAAGAGTAATTTGTACCATAACATATTTCTAGGAATTTTATCGAAAGCCTATTTAAAATCTATAAAAACACAATAAACCTTCTCTTTTTTACTTAAGGCCTTGGCAATTATTGCATGTAAGATAAATATACAGTCAACTGTTGACGTAAAAAACCAAGTTTTGCATTTTGAATATTTCCACCTTGTTTCATCTTTTTAATTGTGTTCAAAAACTTTTTCGGTTGTGTTTTTGCGATGTTACACAACCGTTTACCTTGCATCTGTTTATAACGTACTTTATGTGTCGTCTTTATTTTATTTTATTTGTTACGTTGTCTAGCAAAAATATATCTATTCATATCAGTACGACAACGATTATACTGATTTCGCAATTGAACATATTTGGCCCTCTCAGCACCACATTCACAATTAAACCATTTATTTAAATTACAATTATTGTTAACCTTATTTAAAACAATGTTTTTACCAAAACATGAAACAGCTGTATTATATATGGTTGAACAAAAGTAATTAACAACAACATTAATGTCTGTATTTTCTTGGATATTGGATGCAATTTTATCCAATTCTGATAAATTATCACAAAATAAATTCCTGCAATCTTCAACTTTCTTATCATTCACATTAATTTAGTTTCAGTTTTATATTTAATAACTTTTTCATCACAAATTACATTACATTTTAAAGAAAAATACAAAGGCAAATGGGGTGAAAATTCTAACTGATCTAATGCTTCAAAATTACATATATAATACATGACATCAGATTCCAACAATAAATAATCAATTAAACTAGCACCTGTATTAGAACAATAAGTATATCTACCAACATACTTATCTTTGCCAGGCCTACCATTACCAATTATAATACTTTTACACAAATTAATAAGTCTTCTACGATGCATGTTAATAAATACAGTTGTTATAAGTCTGAATTCATTTTGAAAACGACACATAAAAATACAAAATGTCTTAAAAAGTAAAAATCTAAATGAGATGTCAATTAAAAAAAAAAATAAAAAGAGATGGGAAATAATTTTGTCATTTTTTCCAGTACCCTTTTATAACAACTGATGTGTTTAATCTTGTTTTCTTTAAAACCTCTTTTATACTTCATGACATCATGTAACAAAATTACTAAGTTAACAATATGGGACAATGGTCATTCTCACAAAAACTGAATTTGTGTTTAAGTTTTTAAAATGTAGATTAATATCTATATGCACTGAGATATCTTTCTGTTTATATAAAAGTTTATTTTTAAAAACAATTCTCCCGTTCATTTATCTTTTCCAAATTTAACCGGATAAATTTATCATCATATGATACTGTGACAACATCGAGCTCTCAAAACTGAGTACAGAAGCAGCAGAGATAAAAAGGGAGGGGAGTCTATTTTGTCAAGACAATACAATTCAATTCAATAAGTCTTTATTGGCTATAATCATCTAACAGCATTTATAGTCACACCATATATATATACATTGAAATTAAAATATATTTTCTTCTGTTTAACACATCCTTAAAATATAACATAAAAGACTTAAACTTAAAACACGACCATTGTTTATTGTTTCTGAGCACAACGCGTGTTTATTGAAAAAAATGTAAATTTATTGCTATTATATATTGTTTAACTTGCAGACCAAAGGTAATTTTAAGTCCAGTGATGCTTTTTGCTGAAGCTAAAACATTAACAGATGTTGCAAGATTTGCAAATATAAAATTATTAGTGTTGGAGATCTTCCAGGAAGAAACAGTATTGTGTTGAAGTGGAACCAGTATAGATTGGATGATAAAGAGTTTGAAGGTAAATATATTAGTGAATTTGGTCTTGATGGTCAAGATTGTGCAGTTATTCATGTATAGCGGTCATCTTAATATAAAACCATTTACAAGTTTCAATGCTTCGTGTATATATATATATATATATATATATATATATATATATATATATATATATATATATATATATATATATATATGTAAAAGATCTTATTTTAAGTCAACCTGTCTATGACGTCCACACTTTAAGGTCTAATGAATGGTAAATATATGCTTTTTTCTGGTATCTATATAATAATAAACTTATTCTTAACTGATATATATATATATTTATATATATATAGTGTGTGTGTGTGTGTGTGTGTGTGTGTGTGTGTGTGTGTGGCCATCAACAAACAATATTTTCATTGTCTACTGAATCTTTATTTTCGTGAAAACTTTTTCCTGTAAAATTAACAAGACGGTTCATGTAGCTAACTTAGATATCTGGATGTACAAATCATAATGTCCGTAATCAACATAAAACATGCATTGACATTTTATTGGCACGATTTCTAGATTGATATTTCTATAAAAGCTTTCTTTGTCATAGGCGACAAGATGGAATCTGAATTGGTATTAGGATAAAACTGGACACAGAAAACCTTGCTGTAACAACAGCTTCTATAAAGAGACTTTCTGTCCTTTAACACCACTGTTTTAAGATCCATTTGCGTTTTATTTACACAAACGGAAGCTATATAATGACGTTAATAGCCATAAATGCTACATTTCCAAGGTTTCTAAAAGTGGTCTTAATTATTGCATTTTGGCTGGCAATTGCATAATTGGTAATGGTATCTGAAAAATTTAAACCAACTAGAACTATGAGTAATTATTCTCTTTTTTTTCAGATGACATTAATATTATACACAGTGTTGCTAATCGTGTTGACATCGATGGTAATTCCTGGTAAAATTGTCATTGAACACCAAAGCTGTACGTGCATAATATATTTCTAGATTAAGAGTAGGCTTATGTTAACTTATTTCTTGCTGCAGTATGATATTACGACAAATTTAGAAATCACTGAAATGCCATGAATTTCTTAAATACAGTAACGAAAGACATCAATTTCATTTAGATGTTTCTGCTACTAGCATTTGTTTTTAATGCATTGCAGTTCCATGTAAGTGCATTTATTCGCTTTAAAGATGGTTTACCGAAAATGTGAAGCATTGTGGATTAAGAAGAAGAAGAAGCACGTTTCCTTCTATAGACCTAGAATTCGTCTATCAGTCGCCAACTCTCCTGTTACGTTTTTGCTACAATGGACGGAATTTTATGTTGTTCAAAGATATATTTTTGTTGATCATTATTTAGCCGTTCCCTTTGTTTGTTTGTTTTTTTTTTGTTTAAACTTAATGTCCAACATAAACTGAGTGCAGTGGAGTGGAGTAATGGTATTTTACGCCCCAGTCAAGATTCTTTCACTTATTTCGAGGCGGTCAGTTCTGGGATGGTGGAGGAAACCGGAGTGCCCGGAGAAAACCACCGTCCTTCGGCAAGCAAACTGACAAACTTTCTCACACTAGGTTCTGGTGTTCGAACGCCGGCGGTGAGAGGCACTGTGATCCGTAATCAGGCGCTTTAGACCACTCGATCCCCAGCTCCACACATTGATTTCACATGGGAAGCAATAAAAATATCATTGGTAGATTGATTGTCAAGATGTTATATAGGGCATAAGTTTATGTCTCGAATAAATCAAACGTCTATTACTACTCAATCATTAAGTTTCAACAACGAGCGATCAGAACATGTTGTCTTCTTAGTATTATTAATGTTGCATTAGAACTTACCCAGAGACTAAAGATATAACCAAATCTGTCTGTTCAAGTGTATCTCTTGAGATATTATGAAAATTTTATGATATTTCTTTTTATTTTCAGTAAATCTTGAAGACACGGTAGCAGGTATAATTAATTCTAGTTTCTTTATTAGACCACCGTGCCGTGTGCATATAAAAATCATATCCATTGCTATTATCGTTTTTGATGCAGTGTATGTGACTAAACAACAAGGATCACCACCATCACCACCACCACCACCACCACCACAGCTATCATCATCATCATCATCATCATCATCATTTTCTTCTTCGTCTTCTTCTTCAAAGTTGCTGCTATCATACATCTTTTGACATTATGCTGGATTGAATGTGCTGAATGTTTATTTAACCAAAGTCACTATACATTATGGAATCAAGAGGCACTTAGTGCCGCCTCGATGGCTTAAGTATAGGGCGTCCGCCTCGAGTGCAAAAGGCCGTTGTTCGAACCCCGCCAGTCATTCATAAGATTTCAAAATTGAGATGTTGCTCCTTCGTTTAGTGCTTAGCATAAGGACAAAATAAGACTAGTTAACCTGGTTTTAAAATAATAGACTGTGGAGTGGTATGTTTGTCTTACTGCTACTGCATACTGCTAGCACCTTACCAAAAAGCCGACCTAAATGCGACACCACAGATACTGACAATTTACTCATCTCACGAATACGCACATTTGTTCTTAGATAAATCTTAAATCTTAAATGAATGCAATTATCATTTTTACGTGGTGTTTCTAAAAGTGAATTTATTATTTTGCGATTATTGTCCTTGTACATAATTTATGTTTTACTTGACGTGTTTGTTGTCTTTTTTAAACTATATTTAGATCAATTTAAAAGCAATGTTGATTAATCTTACAACTGTTCAAATCGCAGACTTAATATTTATATATATTACTTTCAGATATTCAAAATGATTATCCTTATGATTTCGATGCTGATTTAAACGATTTAGATATTTTAGCGGGAAGGTGAGTTGGCAATGATAATGGATTTATGATCGTCCAAGCACAAACGTTTAATGATACTTATTCGATACTTTTTATGTTGTTCATGTGTTCTTTTGTGATGTTCTTTATTTCTTCTGGTTTATTATTATTATTATCACTTCTTCTTTTTTTTTGCATTTACCAGTTTTTATGTCTTGTTAAAAAAACACCAGACGTAGAATTGACATTTTGTAAGTTAAATACATATTAAACCATTCGATAGATAAGTTATTATTTCCCTTTGAAAAAAGAAGGTTGGAACGACAGAGTTGACATACTTGTATGTATTCACGATACAAAAACATGTCTAAACGCACTTGCTCTGGAGGTTGTTGGTACGAACTGCAAACAGTTTGACATATTTGTATGTATTTACGATACAAAAACATGTCTAAACACTTGACACACTTGCTCTGGAGGTTGTTGGTACGAACTGCAAACAGCTTGACATATTTGTATGTTTGAACGATGGTACATGTCTTAAAACTTGACACACCGGCTCAGGGGAGGGGAGTGGAACTGGAGACAGTTTTAAGTTCAAGTATGCTTGGACGATAGTACGACACGCCAGCTTTTGGGATTGGTTTCAACTGCAAACAGTATGATATATTGTATTCCACTTTTAGTACCACTTGATAATGCAATTATATTATTATTAAACATTAATTGAACAAAAAAAAAAAAAAAGAAAAAAAAAAAAAAAAAAAAAAAAAAAAAAAAAAAAAAAAAAAAGAACGAAATAGTGACATATTAACTTATATGAACACGTCTGACAATTATAGTGTCTTATGAGGAAGTTGTATTTCATATTTTACATGAAAGTTCAATTTCAAATGTTATTTTTATAGATTCAAAAGGTGTGTTCCTGACAACATGCCCTGCTCTGAAGATGGAGACAGCTGTTGTGATGGAACTTGTAAAGGGGGATTTTGTAATAAATAATGATAGAAGTTGTTTCAAAGTAATAAAGTGTAATTTCTCAAGCAATTTTGTTTACTTTTTTCAATTGTATTTTCATGTGAACAAAGAAGCACTCACAGTATTAACCTACGGAAAGATAAAATAAAAAAAGAAAAAAAAATAGAAAAAAGAAAGAAAAAGAGAGAGAGAAAGAAAGAAAAAAGTATCCAGATTAAATAATTAGATGCCTGTAGGTTCTTGCTTGGATACTGTTTTTCAGGCTGTAAAACCAACAAAAGTAAAATCCGATAAACTTCTTGGCTTTCACGAACCTGTAAAACAAGACAACAAATTAACAGAATATTTGCAGGGATCGCCTTTGTAGCGACAAAATAGCAAATAGTTTTGTTACCGACGTATCTGATGAGTTTTCGAATTGTTTTAAAATATTTTATAAGGTTTCTTTCAGAATATGCATCGAAAAGATTACTACCGGCAGATATATAAATGTTACTTTCATGTACATATACATTTATATACAACTACAGTGTATATACAACTATTTTCTTTAACGCCATGGTTTCTCTTCAGTGTTCAGAAAAGGAATATTGAAGCAAAACCAATAAGAGGGTATATTTAATAAATAGATCGTCTAAAGTTTTACTTTGTGCCCTTTTACGTGTGGATAAATGTACTTTTATGAATAAAAAGATTGCGAATGAAGTAAAACAGAAGATTTTAGACGTTGATCTAGTGTGTTGCTATAAAATCTTCAATACACATACATGCATGTCGTAGCATTTCAAAAGAACAGATGCATCAATCCTAATTATACATAGAACAAATTACTACTAGATTAAAAACTAAACTCAAAACGCCCTAATGTTGGCTTTGGATATGTAGAAGCTATATCACTTAAGAATTCTTTATGTCAGATCTGTCTTCATAATCAAGGTCCATCGATCACCATTTGTCATGTGATGGTGTTGATGATGTTTCCGTGCTTGCATGCTGCTTCTGAACAAATGACCTAAAGCAAACTAGACTCCCCACAGGCATTTTGTGAACAGTTGTGAATACATGTATATGTAGTTATTATTTCTAGTCCAATATAATTGCTTTATTTCTAATTTCTAATCTAACATTCTATATATTACACAACATATCGCACAGGGCTTATCTGACGATCACATCGTACGACACTTTTTGACACGATCGTGAACTTAGAAACCAAAGGCACTTATGATCTTTAAGTAGCGGGATGGATAGTATTTTGATACTTTTAGTTTTCCTAGGTTTTTGTTACTGTGAACGGTATCCAAGAAATGTGACTAAAGTTCTGTCTGTCAATAACCCGGTGCACTCTGTGTACGGTGGTTCCTGGCATGGCCCACAATTCTGCGGACATGGAATGTACGCTACGGGATTCGAATTAAAGGTGCGTTCAAATTTTAGTTATGTATGTTAGAAGTTAGTTGATACATACATACATTCATACATATATAAATATATACATGTGTGTGTGTGTGTGTGTGTGTGTGTGTGTGTGTGTGTGTGTGTGTGTGTGTGGTTACATAATATTAAACCTTCGGGTTTTGACAAAAAGCAGGGGTACTTTTTTTCTTGTTTGTAATGTGACGCACAACATGACAAAACCTCTAAATATAGTTGACATGGGTGACAGTTTTAGGGCTTATATTTAAAGTCTATTCATTTAACATCATGTTGACAACATTGCATGCTTGTTTCGATAAATATAAATATATGTGACTAGTTTACGTATCCATAAATCTCTTCTAGCCCCTGACGCGAAAACACACACACACACACACACACACACACACACACACACACACACACACATGAATTTTGGCGTAGTAGATTGAAGAAATAAAAAAATTCAATTGTCTTGGTCTCCGATATTAATATCGTGATTATAATTTAGAAATAAAAGATTGAATGGGAGCTCGTAGTTCGAAATTTGAACGGGTCATACACTAGATTTAAAAAATTAAGATAAATATTCATCACCTGGCGCTTGGCATTATGGGGCCAGAGTGCCCGGATAATATACGGGGAGGGGGGTTAATAAGCTTGCCTGCGGCATACAGAATAGGTGAACCAGCATTTTGCACACATCATGCATACACGACCTACTTTTTAATTAAATCCGTAGGAATTAATAATCTTACCCTAGTCGCAATTAGCTGAAAAATTGCTGGTGCAACATTTAACATTATAACAACATCAACAACTTATTCGACATGCTTCGATTACCATAAAAGGTCAAGGTTGTCAATATGACAATTTCACGAGCCAACGTTTTTACACCACAAGTATCTATCACGTCGTATGCGCAAAGGTGTCCTTTAACATGTAAAATCCCGATATCGACAAAGTTTTAGTATGTGAAGGGATATTCGATGGTAATCGTGGAAACGTGTAGGTACGATTTGGCTAAAGTAATTTTAAAAAAATACAAAACTTAATATTACTGTTTTTGGATTTCGTAAGACTCCGATTGTATTTTCAAAATAACAAGTTCTTTTATCATTGTCCTAAATCTTGTACTTTTTTTCTTATATTTGACTACTTATTTCGATATTGCCAGATTCATTATTTCTTGAAATGACTTTCACTCAATTGTAATTGATAATTTTCAATTTTCTAGATTGAGACTGATCAACATATTGGTGACGATTCCGGTTTGAATGCAATACTTTTGAGTTGTAGTTACTTAGAAGATCAGTCTATATTTGGAGGCTTTATCGAGTCCGGTGAAGGTAACCTATTTGTAAAATAATCTATGCCCCCATTCCAGGTGGCGTTTACCTTACCACAGATTGTCCTATACTGTTATTGTAACATTGTATGCAACATGTGTTTACTACTATCAAGTGACTGTTGATTCAGTATTTATCATATACATGTATACACAACAACACTAATGGACACCGATTTATCTTTATTTAAAGTAGTCAAAAATAATAATAATAATAATAATAATAATAATAATAATAATAATAAGCAGGAATTCTATTTATCTATGGCACCTCTATACTTGTATATATTTTTGTCTTTCTTTTAAACTAGTTTCATTATTCATTCTTCAGTTCGTTGTTTCGTATTTTAGGTTGTATCGGTCATTGTGAGTCCACAAGTATTTTTGTTTATATTTGTTCATGTTAATTTGTTTGATGTATATATATATATATATATATATATATATATATATATATATATATTAATATTTGTGGATGTATTCATTTAGATTCATTGTGTCTTAGTTTTATAATCGAATACTATACAGTTATGGAATTGTGTTAAGGCCAATACGTTATTATATGGACCTGATAGAGGGGTATCGATCGAGGACAAAGTGCGAGTTTTCGGTCGTAGTTTTCAAACGTTGAATCCACTCCTGAAATATTCCCTAAACATGTTAACGGCTTGCTTGCTAACTTGTATGTGTTGTCAGATGAAATGATTTGAACTAACTGGCGTATGTCATCATCGGAAATTTAAAGAGTTTTACGGCGTTTGATGGCGTCAACTTGATCTGCCATATTGCGACGTGACTACGTAGAGACATCAACTCGGATCTATTTTTTGAAACATTGAGTCAGTACACTCGCGCGTGGTTCTAAATGTAAAAACATGAAGTCAATACATTCAAAGACAAGGATAGAAAATCAGAGTCAATACGCTATTTAATGTTGTACACGTTATCTTGAATTTACAAATCAGAGATCGAGAAATTTTTGGCACACACACACACACATACACACACACACACACACACACACACACACACACACACATATATATATATATATATATATATATATATATATATATATATATATATATATATATATATATATATAATTTACTCTGTACACAAATATAAATGCACTTCAACAGGTTTACCTTTCTGATTACAAAGTGTTTCAATTAACGGAATTGCACTTGGAACAAAATGAATTTATTCATTTAATACAAAGGTTGGTGATTGTCGTATGATTAATTTAACTTTCATCTTATAACTAAAATGTATAATTTTTTAGGTCCATCAGGATCCTTTGGTGAATGGAAAAGATGTGCAACTGATGAGTTCTTGGTTGGCTTTGAACTAAACATCGAGAAACACGTATAACTTTATTATTATTATTATTTCCATATCTATGCATTTTAAATACAACCAATATCTAGCAGGGTTAAGTCGTTAAAAGCTTAGTTTAATCCATAGACTGGCTTAGGCTTCTCTAAAATATATATATATATATATATATATATATATATATATATATATATATTCTATCATACATTTTTCAAAGCTGTTTTAAACACCTCATAAAATCAAATGTGAATGGAAATTTAGTCACATTGAAAGTTTGAAAATATTTGCGTTTAAGAACATTACATGTATATTAATTTCACTGGTTGAACCATTCAAATCATATAATAATGAAGAAAAACTTATTATGACGAAACTGAATCATGTAATGATTAGGCCAAATAATAGGATGGTAAAACCATATGATATAATGGTGAAACTAAAATATATAATGGTAAAACCAAAATATATAAAGATGAAAGCAAATAATATCATTTATATAGCATTTTTGTACCATATAAGATAGCTGTGGCGTTCCATACCTTTGGATCAGACCTTTTTCGTGTACCATAAATTGATTATATGTAGTACACAAGTACGTGTTTCCGGTTTAGTATTGATGAATAAGACTTGGCACTGACGCGAAAACAATGTCAAGTTTTGAAGATTTTACGAGGAAATGTTAACTATTAAAAAGCAAAACGTCCTGTAATTGTTGGGTTTCAGGTGAATAAAAGTGATCATAATAATTGCCACAAATATCTTATTGGCATATCAGCGCTTGTTAAGTTTGTAACTAAATACCGAACAGGAGGCAGCACGGCATTTTATACCGAGATAATGGTGCCTTCGACGTACCATTATGCTTCTTATCTCACGTTCATTTTGATTTCTGAATAAATTCATTTTGTGTCATCTTAGAAACAATATATATATATATATATATATATATATATATATATATATATATATATATATATATATATATATATATTGTCCACGGCATATTTTGTGTAAAACGAAATTTGAACACAAAGTTACTGAGTACGGATGTTTAAACTAAACCTTATTAATACAGTAAAACCTTTGTATAAGGACCACTAAGGAGACAAAACAATGTGATTTAAGTAGACAGGTAAAAAATCTATACAGGGATACATCACTTGATAGAATACAAAGACATAGAAAAAACATTTAGTTACAAATTTAAAAATACTTTTAAATCATTTAAGATCAGAAAATTTTAAAAAATTTTGATTATCTGTAAATTGATTATATCATTATACTTTACATACCCTTAACTTTAGCTTTTAGTACCAAGATGTTGGTAGTTAACACGATGGGTAATATTGTTATAATCTACATATCACTGTATCGCTGACTTTAGTGTTTTAGTAACAAGATGTTGGTAGTTAACACGATGGGTAATATTGTTATAATCTACGTATCACTGTATCGCTGACTTTAGTGTTTTATTAACAAGATGTTGGTAGTTAACACGATGGGTTATATTGTTATAATCTACTTATCACTGTATCCATGACTTAAGTGTTGTAGTAACAAGATGTTGGTAGTTAACACGATGGGTAATATTGTTATAATCTACGTATCACTGTATCCCTGACTTTAGTGTTTTAGTAACAAGATGTTGATAGTTAACACGATGGGTTATATTGTTATCATCTACATATCACTGTATCCCTGACTTAAGTGTTTTAATAACAAGATGTTGGTAGTTAACACGGTGGTTTATATTGTTATAATTTACATATCACTGTATCCCTGACTTTAGTGATTTAGTAACAAGATGTTGGTAGTTAACACGATGGGTTATATTGTTATAATCTACTTATCACTGTATCCATGACTTAAGTGTTGTAGTAACAAGATGTTGGTAGTTAACACGATGGGTTATATTGTTATAATTAACATATCACTGTATCCCTGACTTAAGTGTTTTTAATAACAAGATGTTGGTAGTTAACACGATGGGTTATATTGTTATAATGTACATATCACTGTATCCCTGACTTTAGTGTGTTGGTAACAAGATGTTGGTAGTTAACACGATGAGTTATATTGTTATAATGTACATATCACTGTATCCCTGACTTTAGTGTTTTGGTAACAAGATGTTGGTAGTTAACACGATGGTTTATATTGTTATAATCTACATATCACTGTATCCCCGACTTTAGTGATTTAGTAACAAGATGTTGGTAGTTAACACGATGGGTTATATTGTTATAATTTACATATCACTGTATCCCTGACTTTAGTGATTTAGTAACAAGATGTTGGTAGTTAACACGATGGGTTATATTGTTATAATCTACATATCACTGTATCCCTGACTTTAGTGTTTTAGTAACAAGATGTTGGTAGTTAACACGATGGGTAATATTGTTATAATTAACATATCACTGTATCCCTGACTTAAGTGTTTTTAATAACAAGATGTTGGTAGTTAACACGATGGGTTATATTGTTATAATGTACATATCACTGTATCCCTGACTTTAGTGTTTTGGTAACAAGATGTTGGTAGTTAACACGATGAGTTATATTGTTATAATGTACATATCACTGTATCCCTGACTTTAGTGTTTTGGTAACAAGATGTTGGTAGTTAACACGGTGGTTTATATTGTTATAATCTACATATCACTGTATCCATGATTTAAGTGTTTTAGTAACAAGATGTTGATAGTTAACACGATGGGTTATATTGTTATAATGTACATATCACTGTATCCCTGACTTTAGTGTTTTTGTAACAAGATGTTGGTAGTTAACACGATGAGTTATATTGTTATAATCTACATATCACTGTATCCCTGACTTTAGTGATTTAGTAACAAGATGTTGGTAGTTAACACGATGGGTTATATTGTTATAATTTACATATCACTGTATCCCTGACTTTAGTGATTTAGTAACAAGATGTTGGTAGTTAACACGATGGGTTATATTGTTATAATCTACATATCACTGTATCCCTGACTTTAGTGTTTTAGTAACAAGATGTTGGTAGTTAACACGATGGGTTATATTGTTATAATCTACATATCACTGTATCCCTGACTTTAGTGTTTTAGTAACAAGATGTTGGTAGTTAACACGATGGGTAATATTGTTATAATTAACATATCACTGTATCCCTGACTTAAGTGTTTTTAATAACAAGATGTTGGTAGTTAACACGATGGGTTATATTGTTATAATGTACATATCACTGTATCCCTGACTTTAGTGTTTTGGTAACAAGATGTTGGTAGTTAACACGATGAGTTATATTGTTATAATGTACATATCACTGTATCCCTGACTTTAGTGTTTTGGTAACAAGATGTTGATAGTTAACACGATGGGTTATATTGTTATAATCTACATATCACTGTATCCCTGACTTTAGTGTTTTAGTAACAAGATGTTGGTAGTTAACACGATGGTTTATATTGTTATAATCTACATATCACTGTATCCATGATTTAAGTGTTTTAGTAACAAGATGTTGATAGTTAACACGATGGGTTATATTGTTATAATGTACATATCACTGTATCCCTGACTTTAGTGTTTTGGTAACAAGATGTTGGTAGTTAACACGATGGGTTATATTGTTATAATCTACATATCACTGTATCCCTGACTTTAGTGTTTTGGTAACAAGATGTTGGTAGTTAACACGGTGGTTTATATTGTTATAATCTACATATCACTGTATCCCTGACTTTAGTGTTTTGGTAACAAGATGTTGGTAGTTAAGACGATGAGTTATATTGTTATAATCTACATATCACTGTATCCCTGACTTTAGTGTTTTGGTAACAAGATGTTGGTAGTTAACACGGTGGTTTATATTGTTATAATCTACTTATCACTGTATCCCTGACTTAAGTGATTTAGTAACAAGATGATGGTAGTTAACACGATGAGTTATATTATTATAATTTACATATCACTGTATCGCTGACTTAAGTGTTTTAATAACAAGATGTTGGTAGTTAACACGATGGGTTATATTGTTATAATTAACATATCACTGTATCCCTGACTTAAGTGTTTTTAATAACAAGATGTTGGTAGTTAACACGATGGGTTATATTGTTATAATGTACATATCACTGTATCCCTGACTTTAGTGTTTTGGTAACAAGATGTTGGTAGTTAACACGATGGTTTATATTGTTATAATCTACATATCACTGTATCCCCGACTTTAGTGATTTAGTAACAAGATGTTGGTAGTTAACACGATGGGTTATATTGTTATAATTTACATATCACTGTATCCCTGACTTTAGTGATTTAGTAACAAGATGTTGGTAGTTAACACGATGGGTTATATTGTTATAATCTACATATCACTGTATCCCTGACTTTAGTGTTTTAGTAACAAGATGTTGGTAGTTAACACGATAGGTAATATTGTTATAATCTACATATCACTTTATCCCTGACTTAAGTGTTTTTAATAACAAGATGTTGGTAGTTAACATGATGGGTTATATTGTTATAATGTACATATCACTGTATCCCTGACTTTAGTGTTTTGGTAACAAGATGTTGGTAGTTAACACGATGAGTTATATTGTTATAATGTACATATCACTGTATCCCTGACTTTAGTGTTTTGGTAACAAGATGTTGGTAGTTAACACGGTGGTTTATATTGTTATAATCTACATATCACTGTATCCCTGACTTTAGTGTTTTGGTAACAAGATGTTGATAGTTAACACGATGGGTTATATTGTTATAATCTACATATCACTGTATCCCTGACTTTAGTGTTTTGGTAACAAGATGTTGGTAGTTAACACGATGAGTTATATTGTTATAATCTACATATCACTGTATCCATGATTTAAGTGTTTTAGTAACAAGATGTTGATAGTTAACACGATGGGTTATATTGTTATAATGTACATATCACTGTATCCCTGACTTTAGTGTTTTGGTAACAAGATGTTGGTAGTTAACACGATGAGTTATATTGTTATAATTTACATATCACTGTATCCCTGACTTTAGTGATTTAGTAACAAGATGTTGGTAGTTAACACGATGGGTTATATTGTTATAATTTACATATCACTGTATCCCTGACTTTAGTGATTTAGTAACAAGATGTTGGTAGTTAACACGATGGGTTATATTGTTATAATCTACATATCACTGTATCCTTGACTTAGTGTTTTAGTAACAAGATGTTGGTAGTTAACACGATGGGTTATATTGTTATAATCTACATATCACTGTATCCCTGACTTTAGTGTTTTAGTAACAAGATGTTGGTAGTTAACACGATGGGTATAATTGTTATAATTAACATATCACTGTATCCCTGACTTAAGTGTTTTTAATAACAAGATGTTGGTAGTTAACACGATGGGTTATATTGTTATAATGTACATATCACTGTATCCCTGACTTTAGTGTTTTGGTAACAAGATGTTGGTAGTTAACACGATGAGTTATATTGTTATAATGTACATATCACTGTATCCCTGACTTTAGTGTTTTGGTAACAAGATGTTGGTAGTTAACACGGTGGTTTATATTGTTATAATCTACATATCACTGTATCCCTGACTTTAGTGTTTTGGTAACAAGATGTTGATAGTTAACACGATGGGTTATATTGTTATAATCTACATATCACTGTATCCCTGACTTTAGTGTTTTAGTAACAAGATGTTGGTAGTTAACACGGTGGTTTATATTGTTATAATCTACATATCACTGTATCCATGATTTAAGTGTTTTAGTAACAAGATGTTGATAGTTAACACGATGGGTTATATTGTTATAATGTACATATCACTGTATCCCTGACTTTAGTGTTTTGGTAACAAGATGTTGGTAGTTAACACGATGGGTTATATTGTTATAATCTACATATCACTGTATCCCTGACTTTAGTGTTTTGGTAACAAGATGTTGGTAGTTAACACGGTGGTTTATATTGTTATAATCTACATATCACTGTATCCCTGACTTTAGTGTTTTGGTAACAAGATGTTGGTAGTTAAGACGATGAGTTATATTGTTATAATCTACATATCACTGTATCCCTGACTTTAGTGTTTTGGTAACAAGATGTTGGTAGTTAACACGGTGGTTTATATTGTTATAATCTACTTATCACTGTATCCCTGACTTAAGTGTTTTAATAACAAGATGTTGGTAGTTAACACGATGGGTTATACTGTTATAATTAACATATCACTGTATCCCTGACTTAAGTGTTTTAAATAACAAGATGTTGGTAGTTAACACGATGGGTTATACTGTTATAATTAACATATCACTGTATCCCTGACTTAAGTGTTTTAAATAACAAGATGTTGGTAGTTAACACGATGGGTTATATTGTTATAATGTACATATCACTGTATCCCTGACTTTAGTGTTTTGGTAACAAGATGTTGGTAGTTAACACGATGAGTTATATTGTTATAATGTACATATCACTGTATCCCTGACTTTAGTGTTTTGGTAACAAGATGTTGGTAGTTAACACGATGGTTTATATTGTTATAATCTACATATCACTGTATCCCCGACTTTAGTGATTTAGTAACAAGATGTTGGTAGTTAACACGATGGGTTATATTGTTATAATCTACATATCACTGTATCCCTGACTTTAGTGTTTTAGTAACAAGATGTTGGTAGTTAACACGATGGGTAATATTGTTATAATTAACATATCACTGTATCCCTGACTTAAGTGTTTTTAATAACAAGATGTTGGTAGTTAACACGATGGGTTATATTGTTATAATGTACATATCACTGTATCCCTGACTTTAGTGTTTTGGTAACAAGATGTTGGTAGTTAACACGATGAGTTATATTGTTATAATGTACATATCACTGTATCCCTGACTTTAGTGTTTTGGTAACAAGATGTTGGTAGTTAACACGGTGGTTTATATTGTTATAATCTACATATCACTGTATCCCTGACTTTAGTGTTTTGGTAACAAGATGTTGATAGTTAACACGATGGGTTATATTGTTATAATCTACATATCACTGTATCCCTGACTTTAGTGTTTTGGTAACAAGATGTTGGTAGTTAACACGATGAGTTATATTGTTATAATCTACATATCACTGTATCCATGATTTAAGTGTTTTAGTAACAAGATGTTGATAGTTAACACGATGGGTTATATTGTTATAATGTACATATCACTGTATCCCTGACTTTAGTGTTTTGGTAACAAGATGTTGGTAGTTAACACGATGAGTTATATTGTTATAATCTACATATCACTGTATCCCTGACTTTAGTGATTTAGTAACAAGATGTTGGTAGTTAACACGATGGGTTATATTGTTATAATTTACATATCACTGTATCCCTGACTTTAGTGATTTAGTAACAAGATGTTGGTAGTTAACACGATGGGTTATATTGTTATAATCTACATATCACTGTATCCCTGACTTTAGTGTTTTAGTAACAAGATGTTGGTAGTTAACACGATGGGTTATATTGTTATAATCTACATATCACTGTATCCCTGACTTTAGTGTTTTAGTAACAAGATGTTGGTAGTTAACACGATGGGTATAATTGTTATAATTAACATATCACTGTATCCCTGACTTAAGTGTTTTTAATAACAAGATGTTGGTAGTTAACACGATGGGTTATATTGTTATAATGTACATATCACTGTATCCCTGACTTTAGTGTTTTGGTAACAAGATGTTGGTAGTTAACACGATGAGTTATATTGTTATAATGTACATATCACTGTATCCCTAACTTTAGTGTTTTGGTAACAAGATGTTGGTAGTTAACACGGTGGTTTATATTGTTATAATCTACATATCACTGTATCCCTGACTTTAGTGTTTTGGTAACAAGATGTTGATAGTTAACACGATGGGTTATATTGTTATAATCTACATATCACTGTATCCCTGACTTTAGTGTTTTAGTAACAAGATGTTGGTAGTTAACACGGTGGTTTATATTGTTATAATCTACATATCACTGTATCCATGATTTAAGTGTTTTAGTAACAAGATGTTGATAGTTAACACGATGGGTTATATTGTTATAATGTACATATCACTGTATCCCTGACTTTAGTGTTTGGTAACAAGATGTTGGTAGTTAACACGATGGGTTATATTGTTATAATCTACATATCACTGTATCCCTGACTTTAGTGTTTTGGTAACAAGATGTTGGTAGTTAACACGGTGGTTTATATTGTTATAATCTACATATCACTGTATCCCTGACTTTAGTGTTTTGGTAACAAGATGTTGGTAGTTAAGACGATGAGTTATATTGTTATAATCTACATATCACTGTATCCCTGACTTTAGTGTTTTGGTAACAAGATGTTGGTAGTTAACACGGTGGTTTATATTGTTATAATCTACTTATCACTGTATCCCTGACTTAAGTGTTTTAATAACAAGATGTTGGTAGTTAACACGATGGGTTATACTGTTATAATTAACATATCACTGTATCCCTGACTTAAGTGTTTTAAATAACAAGATGTTGGTAGTTAACACGATGGGTTATACTGTTATAATTAACATATCACTGTATCCCTGACTTAAGTGTTTTAAATAACAAGATGTTGGTAGTTAACACGATGGGTTATATTGTTATAATGTACATATCACTGTATCCCTGACTTTAGTGTTTTGGTAACAAGATGTTGGTAGTTAACACGATGAGTTATATTGTTATAATGTACATATCACTGTATCCCTGACTTTAGTGTTTTGGTAACAAGATGTTGGTAGTTAACACGATGGTTTATATTGTTATAATCTACATATCACTGTATCCCCGACTTTAGTGATTTAGTAACAAGATGTTGGTAGTTAACACGATGGGTTATATTGTTATAATCTACATATCACTGTATCCCTGACTTTAGTGTTTTAGTAACAAGATGTTGGTAGTTAACACGATGGGTAATATTGTTATAATTAACATATCACTGTATCCCTGACTTAAGTGTTTTTAATAACAAGATGTTGGTAGTTAACACGATGGGTTATATTGTTATAATGTACATATCACTGTATCCCTGACTTTAGTGTTTTGGTAACAAGATGTTGGTAGTTAACACGATGAGTTATATTGTTATAATGTACATATCACTGTATCCCTGACTTTAGTGTTTTGGTAACAAGATGTTGGTAGTTAACACGGTGGTTTATATTGTTATAATCTACATATCACTGTATCCCTGACTTTAGTGTTTTGGTAACAAGATGTTGATAGTTAACACGATGGGTTATATTGTTATAATCTACATATCACTGTATCCCTGACTTTAGTGTTTTGGTAACAAGATGTTGGTAGTTAACACGATGAGTTATATTGTTATAATCTACATATCACTGTATCCATGATTTAAGTGTTTTAGTAACAAGATGTTGATAGTTAACACGATGGGTTATATTGTTATAATGTACATATCACTGTATCCCTGACTTTAGTGTTTTGGTAACAAGATGTTGGTAGTTAACACGATGAGTTATATTGTTATAATCTACATATCACTGTATCCCTGACTTTAGTGATTTAGTAACAAGATGTTGGTAGTTAACACGATGGGTTATATTGTTATAATTTACATATCACTGTATCCCTGACTTTAGTGATTTAGTAACAAGATGTTGGTAGTTAACACGATGGGTTATATTGTTATAATCTACATATCACTGTATCCCTGACTTTAGTGTTTTAGTAACAAGATGTTGGTAGTTAACACGATGGGTTATATTGTTATAATCTACATATCACTGTATCCCTGACTTTAGTGTTTTGGTAACAAGATGTTGGTAGTTAACACGGTGGTTTATATTGTTATAATCTACATATCACTGTATCCCTGACTTTAGTGTTTTGGTAACAAGATGTTGGTAGTTAAGACGATGAGTTATATTGTTATAATCTACATATCACTGTATCCCTGACTTTAGTGTTTTGGTAACAAGATGTTGGTAGTTAACACGGTGGTTTATATTGTTATAATCTACTTATCACTGTATCCCTGACTTAAGTGATTTAGTAACAAGATGATGGTAGTTAACACGATGAGTTATATTATTATAATTTACATATCACTGTATCCCTGACTTAAGTGTTTTAATAACAAGATGTTGGTAGTTAACACGATGGGTTATATTGTTATAATTTACATATCACTGTATCCCTGACTTTAGTGTTTTAGTAACAAGATGTTTCTAGCTAACACGATAGGTTATATTGTTATTATTTACATATCACTGTTTCCCTGACTTTAGTGATTTAGTAACAAGATGTTGGTAGTTAACACGATGAGTTATATTGTTATAATTTACATATCACTGTATCCCTGACTTTAGTGTTTTAGTACTTGAGTGTTCAAGTGGCGCAGTGGTTAGCGCTCCCGCCTATCACCAATGTGACCGGGGTTCGATTTCCAGCGTCGTATGTGATAAGGTATGAGGTCACCTGCTTGGGCACGTGGGTTTTTCTCTGGGTTCTCCGGTTTTCTTTCCACAATAAGACCTCACGCGCGCTACAATTCGGGCCAACGAGCTAGATTAATATAAGTTGCACAACTTGATTCTAAATCGTTGTAAAAGAAATAAAGTTTAAAACAGTGTTTTAGTAACAAGATGTTGGTAGTTAACACGATGGGTTATATTGTTATAATTTACATATCACTGTATCCCTGACTTTAGTGATTTAGTAACAAAATGTTGGTAGTTAACACGATGGGTAATATTGTTATAATCTACATATCACTGTATCCCTGACTTTAGTGTTTTAGTAACAAGATGTTGATAGTTAACACGGTGGTTTATATTGTTATAATCTACTTATCACTGTATCCATGACTTAAGTGTTGTAGTAACAAGATGTTGGTAGTTAACACGATGGGTTTAAATTGTTATAATTTACATCTCACTGTATCCCTGACTTTAGTGATTTAGTAACAAGATGTTGGTAGTTAACACAATGGGTTATATTGTTATAATTTACATATCACTGTATCCCTGACTTTAGTGATTTAGTAACAAGATGTTGGTAGTTAACACGATGAGTTATATTGTTATAATCTACATATCACTGTATCCCTGACTTTAGTGTTTTGGTAACAAGATGTTGGTAGTTAACACGGTGGTTTATATTGTTATAATCTACTTATCACTGTATCCCTGACTTAAGTGATTTAGTAACAAGATGATGGTAGTTAACACGATGAGTTATATTATTATAATTTACATATCACTGTATCGCTGACTTAAGTGTTTTAATAACAAGATGTTGGTAGTTAACACGATGGGTTATATTGTTATAATTAACATATCACTGTATCCCTGACTTAAGTGTTTTTAATAACAAGATGTTGGTAGTTAACACGATGGGTTATATTGTTATAATGTACATATCACTGTATCCCTGACTTTAGTGTTTTGGTAACAAGATGTTGGTAGTTAACACGATGGTTTATATTGTTATAATCTACATATCACTGTAACCCCGACTTTAGTGATTTAGTAACAAGATGTTGGTAGTTAACACGATGGGTTATATTGTTATAATTTACATATCACTGTATCCCTGACTTTAGTGATTTAGTAACAAGATGTTGGTAGTTAACACGATGGGTTATATTGTTATAATCTACATATCACTGTATCCCTGACTTTAGTGTTTTAGTAACAAGATGTTGGTAGTTAACACGATAGGTAATATTGTTATAATCTACATATCACTTTATCCCTGACTTAAGTGTTTTTAATAACAAGATGTTGGTAGTTAACATGATGGGTTATATTGTTATAATGTACATATCACTGTATCCCTGACTTTAGTGTTTTGGTAACAAGATGTTGGTAGTTAACACGATGAGTTATATTGTTATAATGTACATATCACTGTATCCCTGACTTTAGTGTTTTGGTAACAAGATGTTGGTAGTTAACACGGTGGTTTATATTGTTATAATCTACATATCACTGTATCCCTGACTTTAGTGTTTTGGTAACAAGATGTTGATAGTTAACACGATGGGTTATATTGTTATAATCTACATATCACTGTATCCCTGACTTTAGTGTTTTGGTAACAAGATGTTGGTAGTTAACACGATGAGTTATATTGTTATAATCTACATATCACTGTATCCATGATTTAAGTGTTTTAGTAACAAGATGTTGATAGTTAACACGATGGGTTATATTGTTATAATGTACATATCACTGTATCCCTGACTTTAGTGTTTTGGTAACAAGATGTTGGTAGTTAACACGATGAGTTATATTGTTATAATTTACATATCACTGTATCCCTGACTTTAGTGATTTAGTAACAAGATGTTGGTAGTTAACACGATGGGTTATATTGTTATAATTTACATATCACTGTATCCCTGACTTTAGTGATTTAGTAACAAGATGTTGGTAGTTAACACGATGGGTTATATTGTTATAATCTACATATCACTGTATCCTTGACTTAGTGTTTTAGTAACAAGATGTTGGTAGTTAACACGATGGGTTATATTGTTATAATCTACATATCACTGTATCCCTGACTTTAGTGTTTTAGTAACAAGATGTTGGTAGTTAACACGATGGGTATAATTGTTATAATTAACATATCACTGTATCCCTGACTTAAGTGTTTTTAATAACAAGATGTTGGTAGTTAACACGATGGGTTATATTGTTATAATGTACATATCACTGTATCCCTGACTTTAGTGTTTTGGTAACAAGATGTTGGTAGTTAACACGATGAGTTATATTGTTATAATGTACATATCACTGTATCCCTGACTTTAGTGTTTTGGTAACAAGATGTTGGTAGTTAACACGGTGGTTTATATTGTTATAATCTACATATCACTGTATCCCTGACTTTAGTGTTTTGGTAACAAGATGTTGATAGTTAACACGATGGGTTATATTGTTATAATCTACATATCACTGTATCCCTGACTTTAGTGTTTTAGTAACAAGATGTTGGTAGTTAACACGGTGGTTTATATTGTTATAATCTACATATCACTGTATCCATGATTTAAGTGTTTTAGTAACAAGATGTTGATAGTTAACACGATGGGTTATATTGTTATAATGTACATATCACTGTATCCCTGACTTTAGTGTTTTGGTAACAAGATGTTGGTAGTTAACACGATGGGTTATATTGTTATAATCTACATATCACTGTATCCCTGACTTTAGTGTTTTGGTAACAAGATGTTGGTAGTTAACACGGTGGTTTATATTGTTATAATCTACATATCACTGTATCCCTGACTTTAGTGTTTTGGTAACAAGATGTTGGTAGTTAAGACGATGAGTTATATTGTTATAATCTACATATCACTGTATCCCTGACTTTAGTGTTTTGGTAACAAGATGTTGGTAGTTAACACGGTGGTTTATATTGTTATAATCTACTTATCACTGTATCCCTGACTTAAGTGTTTTAATAACAAGATGTTGGTAGTTAACACGATGGGTTATACTGTTATAATTAACATATCACTGTATCCCTGACTTAAGTGTTTTAAATAACAAGATGTTGGTAGTTAACACGATGGGTTATACTGTTATAATTAACATATCACTGTATCCCTGACTTAAGTGTTTTAAATAACAAGATGTTGGTAGTTAACACGATGGGTTATATTGTTATAATGTACATATCACTGTATCCCTGACTTTAGTGTTTTGGTAACAAGATGTTGGTAGTTAACACGATGAGTTATATTGTTATAATGTACATATCACTGTATCCCTGACTTTAGTGTTTTGGTAACAAGATGTTGGTAGTTAACACGATGGTTTATATTGTTATAATCTACATATCACTGTATCCCCGACTTTAGTGATTTAGTAACAAGATGTTGGTAGTTAACACGATGGGTTATATTGTTATAATCTACATATCACTGTATCCCTGACTTTAGTGTTTTAGTAACAAGATGTTGGTAGTTAACACGATGGGTAATATTGTTATAATTAACATATCACTGTATCCCTGACTTAAGTGTTTTTAATAACAAGATGTTGGTAGTTAACACGATGGGTTATATTGTTATAATGTACATATCACTGTATCCCTGACTTTAGTGTTTTGGTAACAAGATGTTGGTAGTTAACACGATGAGTTATATTGTTATAATGTACATATCACTGTATCCCTGACTTTAGTGTTTTGGTAACAAGATGTTGGTAGTTAACACGGTGGTTTATATTGTTATAATCTACATATCACTGTATCCCTGACTTTAGTGTTTTGGTAACAAGATGTTGATAGTTAACACGATGGGTTATATTGTTATAATCTACATATCACTGTATCCCTGACTTTAGTGTTTTGGTAACAAGATGTTGGTAGTTAACACGATGAGTTATATTGTTATAATCTACATATCACTGTATCCATGATTTAAGTGTTTTAGTAACAAGATGTTGATAGTTAACACGATGGGTTATATTGTTATAATGTACATATCACTGTATCCCTGACTTTAGTGTTTTGGTAACAAGATGTTGGTAGTTAACACGATGAGTTATATTGTTATAATCTACATATCACTGTATCCCTGACTTTAGTGATTTAGTAACAAGATGTTGGTAGTTAACACGATGGGTTATATTGTTATAATTTACATATCACTGTATCCCTGACTTTAGTGATTTAGTAACAAGATGTTGGTAGTTAACACGATGGGTTATATTGTTATAATCTACATATCACTGTATCCCTGACTTTAGTGTTTTAGTAACAAGATGTTGGTAGTTAACACGATGGGTTATATTGTTATAATCTACATATCACTGTATCCCTGACTTTAGTGTTTTGGTAACAAGATGTTGGTAGTTAACACGGTGGTTTATATTGTTATAATCTACATATCACTGTATCCCTGACTTTAGTGTTTTGGTAACAAGATGTTGGTAGTTAAGACGATGAGTTATATTGTTATAATCTACATATCACTGTATCCCTGACTTTAGTGTTTTGGTAACAAGATGTTGGTAGTTAACACGGTGGTTTATATTGTTATAATCTACTTATCACTGTATCCCTGACTTAAGTGATTTAGTAACAAGATGATGGTAGTTAACACGATGAGTTATATTATTATAATTTACATATCACTGTATCCCTGACTTAAGTGTTTTAATAACAAGATGTTGGTAGTTAACACGATGGGTTATATTGTTATAATTTACATATCACTGTATCCCTGACTTTAGTGTTTTAGTAACAAGATGTTTCTAGCAAACACGATAGATTATATTGTTATTATTTACATATCACTGTTTCCCTGACTTTAGTGATTTAGTAACAAGATGTTGGTAGTTAACACGATGAGTTATATTGTTATAATTTACATATCACTGTATCCCTGACTTTAGTGTTTTAGTACTTGAGTGTTCAAGTGGCGCAGTGGTTAGCGCTCCCGCCTATCACCAATGTGACCGGGGTTCGATTTCCAGCGTCGTATGTGATAAGGTATGAGGTCACCTGCTTGGGCACGTGGGTTTTTCTCTGGGTTCTCCGGTTTTCTTTCCACAATAAGACCTCACGCGCGCTACAATTCGGGCCAACGAGCTAGATTAATATAAGTTGCACAACTTGATTCTAAATCGTTGTAAAAGAAATAAAGTTTAAAACAGTGTTTTAGTAACAAGATGTTGGTAGTTAACACGATGGGTTATATTGTTATAATTTACATATCACTGTATCCCTGACTTTAGTGATTTAGTAACAAAATGTTGGTAGTTAACACGATGGGTAATATTGTTATAATCTACATATCACTGTATCCCTGACTTTAGTGTTTTAGTAACAAGATGTTGATAGTTAACACGGTGGTTTATATTGTTATAATCTACTTATCACTGTATCCATGACTTAAGTGTTGTAGTAACAAGATGTTGGTAGTTAACACGATGGGTTTAAATTGTTATAATTTACATCTCACTGTATCCCTGACTTTAGTGATTTAGTAACAAGATGTTGGTAGTTAACACAATGGGTTATATTGTTATAATTTACATATCACTGTATCCCTGACTTTAGTGATTTAGTAACAAGATGTTGGTAGTTAACACGATGAGTTATATTGTTATAATCTACATATCACTGTATCCCTGACTTTAGTGTTTTAGTAACAAGATGTTGGTAGTTAACACGATGGTTTATATTGTTATAATTTACATATCACTGTATCCCTGACTTTAGTGCTTTAGTAACAAGATGTTGGTAGTTAACACGATGGGTTATATTGTTATAATTAACATATCACTGTATCCCTGACTTAAGTGTTTTTAATAACAAGATGTTGGTAGTTAACACGATGGGTTATATTGTTATAATGTACATATCACTGTATCCCTGACTTTAGTGTTTTAGTAACAAGATGTTGATAGTTAACACGGTGGTTTATATTGTTATAATCTACTTATCACTGTATCCATGACTTAAGTGTTGTAGTAACAAGATGTTGGTAGTTAACACGATGGGTTTAAATTGTTATAATTTACATATCACTGTATCCCTGACTTTAGTGATTTAGTAACAAGATGTTGGTAGTTAACACGATGAGTTATATTGTTATAATCTACATATCACTGTATCCCTGACTTTAGTGTTTTGGTAACAAGATGTTGGTAGTTAACACGGTGGTTTATATTGTTAGAATCTACATATCACTGTATCCCTGACTTTAGTGTTTTGGTAACAATATGTTGATAGTAAACACGATAAGTTATATTGTTATAATCTACATATCACTGTATCCCTGACTTTAGTGTTTTGGTAACAAGATGTTCATAGTTGACACGATGGGTTATATTGTTATAATCTACATATCACTGTATCCCTGACTTTAGTGTTTTAGTAACAAGATGTTGGTAGTTAACACGGTGGTTTATATTGTTATAATCTACATATCACTGTATTCATGATTTAAGTGTTTTAGTAACAAGATGTTGATAGTTAACACGATGGGTTATATTGTTATAATGTACATATCACTGTATCCCTGACTTTAGTGTTTTGGTAACAAGATGTTGGTAGTTAACACGATGGGTTATATTGTTATAATCTACATATCACTGTATCCCTGACTTTAGTGTTTTGGTAACAAGATGTTGGTAGTTAACACGGTGGTTTATATTGTTATAATCTACATATCACTGTATCCCTGACTTTAGTGTTTTGGTAACAAGATGTTGGTAGTTAAGACGATAAGTTATATTGTTATAATCTACATATCACTGTATCCCTGACTTTAGTGTTTTGGTAACAAGATGTTGGTAGTTAACACGGTGGTTTATATTGTTATAATCTACTTATCACTGTATCCCTGATTTAAGTGATTTAGTAACAAGATGATGGTAGTTAACACGATGAGTTATATTATTATAATTTACATATCACTGTATCCCTGACTTAAGTGTTTTAATAACAAGATGTTGGTAGTTAACACGATGGGTTATACTGCTATAATTAACATATCACTGTATCCCTGACTTAAGTGTTTTAAATAACAAGATGTTGGTAGTTAACACGATGGGTTATATTGTTATAATGTACATATCACTGTATCCCTGACTTTAGTGTTTTGGTAACAAGATGTTGGTAGTTAACACGATGAGTTATATTGTTATAATGTACATATCACTGTATCCCTGACTTTAGTGTTTTGGTAACAAGATGTTGGTAGTTAACACGATGGTTTATATTGTTATAATCTACATATCACTGTATCCCCGACTTTAGTGATTTAGTAACAAGATGTTGGTAGTTAACACGATGGGTTATATTGTTATAATTTACATATCACTGTATCCCTGACTTTAGTGATTTAGTAACAAGATGTTGGTAGTTAACACGATGGGTTATACTGTTATAATTAACATATCACTGTATCCCTGACTTAAGTGTTTTAAATAACAAGATGTTGGTAGTTAACACGATGGGTTATATTGTTATAATGTACATATCACTGTATCCCTGACTTTAGTGTTTTGGTAACAAGATGTTGGTAGTTAACACGATGAGTTATATTGTTATAATGTACATATCACTGTATCCCTGACTTTAGTGTTTTGGTAACAAGATGTTGGTAGTTAACACGATGGTTTATATTGTTATAATCTACATATCACTGTATCCCCGACTTTAGTGATTTAGTAACAAGATGTTGGTAGTTAACACGATGGGTTATATTGTTATAATCTACATATCACTGTATCCCTGACTTTAGTGTTTTAGTAACAAGATGTTGGTAGTTAACACGATGGGTAATATTGTTATAATTAACATATCACTGTATCCCTGACTTTAGTGTTTTGGTAACAAGATGTTGGTAGTTAACACGGTGGTTTATATTGTTATAATCTACATATCACTGTATCCCTGACTTTAGTGTTTTGGTAACAAGATGTTGATAGTTAACACGATGGGTTATATTGTTATAATCTACATATCACTGTATCCCTGACTTTAGTGTTTTGGTAACAAGATGTTGGTAGTTAACACGATGAGTTATATTGTTATAATTTACATATCACTGTATCCCTGACTTTAGTGTTTTAGTACTTGAGTGTTCAAGTGGCGCAGTGGTTAGCGCTCCCGCCTATCACCAATGTGACCGGGGTTCGATTTCCAGCGTCGTATGTGATAAGGTATGAGGTCACCTGCTTGGGCACGTGGGTTTTTCTCTGGGTTCTCCGGTTTTCTTTCCACAATAAGACCTCACGCGCGCTACAATTCGGGCCAACGAGCTAGATTAATATAAGTTGCACAACTTGATTCTAAATCGTTGTAAAAGAAATAAAGTTTAAAACAGTGTTTTAGTAACAAGATGTTGGTAGTTAACACGATGGGTTATATTGTTATAATTTACATATCACTGTATCCCTGACTTTAGTGATTTAGTAACAAAATGTTGGTAGTTAACACGATGGGTAATATTGTTATAATCTACATATCACTGTATCCCTGACTTTAGTGTTTTAGTAACAAGATGTTGATAGTTAACACGGTGGTTTATATTGTTATAATCTACTTATCACTGTATCCATGACTTAAGTGTTGTAGTAACAAGATGTTGGTAGTTAACACGATGGGTTTAAATTGTTATAATTTACATCTCACTGTATCCCTGACTTTAGTGATTTAGTAACAAGATGTTGGTAGTTAACACAATGGGTTATATTGTTATAATTTACATATCACTGTATCCCTGACTTTAGTGATTTAGTAACAAGATGTTGGTAGTTAACACGATGAGTTATATTGTTATAATCTACATATCACTGTATCCCTGACTTTAGTGTTTTAGTAACAAGATGTTGGTAGTTAACACGATGGTTTATATTGTTATAATTTACATATCACTGTATCCCTGACTTTAGTGCTTTAGTAACAAGATGTTGGTAGTTAACACGATGGGTTATATTGTTATAATTAACATATCACTGTATCCCTGACTTAAGTGTTTTTAATAACAAGATGTTGGTAGTTAACACGATGGGTTATATTGTTATAATGTACATATCACTGTATCCCTGACTTTAGTGTTTTAGTAACAAGATGTTGATAGTTAACACGGTGGTTTATATTGTTATAATCTACTTATCACTGTATCCATGACTTAAGTGTTGTAGTAACAAGATGTTGGTAGTTAACACGATGGGTTTAAATTGTTATAATTTACATATCACTGTATCCCTGACTTTAGTGATTTAGTAACAAGATGTTGGTAGTTAACACGATGAGTTATATTGTTATAATCTACATATCACTGTATCCCTGACTTTAGTGTTTTGGTAACAAGATGTTGGTAGTTAACACGGTGGTTTATATTGTTAGAATCTACATATCACTGTATCCCTGACTTTAGTGTTTTGGTAACAATATGTTGATAGTAAACACGATAAGTTATATTGTTATAATCTACATATCACTGTATCCCTGACTTTAGTGTTTTGGTAACAAGATGTTCATAGTTGACACGATGGGTTATATTGTTATAATCTACATATCACTGTATCCCTGACTTTAGTGTTTTAGTAACAAGATGTTGGTAGTTAACACGGTGGTTTATATTGTTATAATCTACATATCACTGTATTCATGATTTAAGTGTTTTAGTAACAAGATGTTGATAGTTAACACGATGGGTTATATTGTTATAATGTACATATCACTGTATCCCTGACTTTAGTGTTTTGGTAACAAGATGTTGGTAGTTAACACGATGGGTTATATTGTTATAATCTACATATCACTGTATCCCTGACTTTAGTGTTTTGGTAACAAGATGTTGGTAGTTAACACGGTGGTTTATATTGTTATAATCTACATATCACTGTATCCCTGACTTTAGTGTTTTGGTAACAAGATGTTGGTAGTTAAGACGATAAGTTATATTGTTATAATCTACATATCACTGTATCCCTGACTTTAGTGTTTTGGTAACAAGATGTTGGTAGTTAACACGGTGGTTTATATTGTTATAATCTACTTATCACTGTATCCCTGATTTAAGTGATTTAGTAACAAGATGATGGTAGTTAACACGATGAGTTATATTATTATAATTTACATATCACTGTATCCCTGACTTAAGTGTTTTAATAACAAGATGTTGGTAGTTAACACGATGGGTTATACTGCTATAATTAACATATCACTGTATCCCTGACTTAAGTGTTTTAAATAACAAGATGTTGGTAGTTAACACGATGGGTTATATTGTTATAATGTACATATCACTGTATCCCTGACTTTAGTGTTTTGGTAACAAGATGTTGGTAGTTAACACGATGAGTTATATTGTTATAATGTACATATCACTGTATCCCTGACTTTAGTGTTTTGGTAACAAGATGTTGGTAGTTAACACGATGGTTTATATTGTTATAATCTACATATCACTGTATCCCCGACTTTAGTGATTTAGTAACAAGATGTTGGTAGTTAACACGATGGGTTATATTGTTATAATTTACATATCACTGTATCCCTGACTTTAGTGATTTAGTAACAAGATGTTGGTAGTTAACACGATGGGTTATACTGTTATAATTAACATATCACTGTATCCCTGACTTAAGTGTTTTAAATAACAAGATGTTGGTAGTTAACACGATGGGTTATATTGTTATAATGTACATATCACTGTATCCCTGACTTTAGTGTTTTGGTAACAAGATGTTGGTAGTTAACACGATGAGTTATATTGTTATAATGTACATATCACTGTATCCCTGACTTTAGTGTTTTGGTAACAAGATGTTGGTAGTTAACACGATGGTTTATATTGTTATAATCTACATATCACTGTATCCCCGACTTTAGTGATTTAGTAACAAGATGTTGGTAGTTAACACGATGGGTTATATTGTTATAATCTACATATCACTGTATCCCTGACTTTAGTGTTTTAGTAACAAGATGTTGGTAGTTAACACGATGGGTAATATTGTTATAATTAACATATCACTGTATCCCTGACTTTAGTGTTTTGGTAACAAGATGTTGGTAGTTAACACGGTGGTTTATATTGTTATAATCTACATATCACTGTATCCCTGACTTTAGTGTTTTGGTAACAAGATGTTGATAGTTAACACGATGGGTTATATTGTTATAATCTACATATCACTGTATCCCTGACTTTAGTGTTTTGGTAACAAGATGTTGGTAGTTAACACGATGAGTTATATTGTTATAATCTACATATCACTGTATCCATGATTTAAGTGTTTTAGTAACAAGATGTTGATAGTTAACACGATGGGTTATATTGTTATAATGTACATATCACTGTATCCCTGACTTTAGTGTTTTGGTAACAAGATGTTGGTAGTTAACACGATGAGTTATATTGTTATAATCTACATATCACTGTATCCCTGACTTTAGTGATTTAGTAACAAGATGTTGGTAGTTAACACGATGGGTTATATTGTTATAATTTACATATCACTGTATCCCTGACTTTAGTGATTTAGTAACAAGATGTTGGTAGTTAACACGATGGGTTATATTGTTATAATCTACATATCACTGTATCCCTGACTTTAGTGTTTTAGTAACAAGATGTTGGTAGTTAACACGATGGGTTATATTGTTATAATCTACATATCACTGTATCCCTGACTTTAGTGTTTTGGTAACAAGATGTTGGTAGTTAACACGGTGGTTTATATTGTTATAATCTACATATCACTGTATCCCTGACTTTAGTGTTTTGGTAACAAGATGTTGGTAGTTAAGACGATGAGTTATATTGTTATAATCTACATATCACTGTATCCCTGACTTTAGTGTTTTGGTAACAAGATGTTGGTAGTTAACACGGTGGTTTATATTGTTATAATCTACTTATCACTGTATCCCTGACTTAAGTGATTTAGTAACAAGATGATGGTAGTTAACACGATGAGTTATATTATTATAATTTACATATCACTGTATCCCTGACTTAAGTGTTTTAATAACAAGATGTTGGTAGTTAACACGATGGGTTATATTGTTATAATTTACATATCACTGTATCCCTGACTTTAGTGTTTTAGTAACAAGATGTTTCTAGCTAACACGATAGGTTATATTGTTATTATTTACATATCACTGTTTCCCTGACTTTAGTGATTTAGTAACAAGATGTTGGTAGTTAACACGATGAGTTATATTGTTATAATTTACATATCACTGTATCCCTGACTTTAGTGTTTTAGTACTTGGGTGTTCAAGTGGCGCAGTGGTTAGCGCTCCCGCCTATCACCAATGTGACCGGGGTTCGATTTCCAGTGTCGTATGTGATAAGGTATGAGGTCACCTGCTTGGGCACGTGGGTTTTTCTCTGGGTTCTCCGGTTTTCTTTCCACAATAAGACCTCACGCGCGATACAATTCGGGCCAACGAGCTAGATTAATATAAGTTGCACAACTTGATTCTAAATCGTTGTAAAAGAAATAAAGTTTAAAACAGTGTTTTAGTAACAAGATGTTGGTAGTTAACACGATGGGTTATATTGTTATAATTTACATATCACTGTATCCCTGACTTTAGTGATTTAGTAACAAAATGTTGGTAGTTAACACGATGGGTAATATTGTTATAATCTACATATCACTGTATCCCTGACTTTAGTGTTTTAGTAACAAGATGTTGATAGTTAACACGGTGGTTTATATTGTTATAATCTACTTATCACTGTATCCATGACTTAAGTGTTGTAGTAACAAGATGTTGGTAGTTAACACGATGGGTTTAAATTGTTATAATTTACATCTCACTGTATCCCTGACTTTAGTGATTTAGTAACAAGATGTTGGTAGTTAACACAATGGGTTATATTGTTATAATTTACATATCACTGTATCCCTGACTTTAGTGATTTAGTAACAAGATGTTGGTAGTTAACACGATGAGTTATATTGTTATAATCTACATATCACTGTATCCCTGACTTTAGTGTTTTAGTAACAAGATGTTTGTAGTTAACACGATGGTTTATATTGTTATAATTTACATATCACTGTATCCCTGACTTTAGTGCTTTAGTAACAAGATGTTGGTAGTTAACACGATGGGTAATATTGTTATAATTAACATATCACTGTATCCCTGACTTAAGTGTTTTTAATAACAAGATGTTGGTAGTTAACACGATGGGTTATATTGTTATGATGTACATATCACTGTATCCCTGACTTTAGTGTTTTAGTAACAAGATGTTGATAGTTAACACGGTGGTTTATATTGTTATAATCTACTTATCACTGTATCCATGACTTAAGTGTTGTAGTAACAAGATGTTGGTAGTTAACACGATGGGTTTAAATTGTTATAATTTACATATCACTGTATCCCTGACTTTAGTGATTTAGTAACAAGATGTTGGTAGTTAACACGATGAGTTATATTGTTATAATCTACATATCACTGTATCCCTGACTTTAGTGTTTTGGTAACAAGATGTTGGTAGTTAACACGGTGGTTTATATTGTTAGAATCTACATATCACTGTATCCCTGACTTTAGTGTTTTGGTAACAATATGTTGATAGTAAACACGATAAGTTATATTGTTATAATCTACATATCACTGTATCCCTGACTTTAGTGTTTTGGTAACAAGATGTTCATAGTTGACACGATGGGTTATATTGTTATAATCTACATATCACTGTATCCCTGACTTTAGTGTTTTAGTAACAAGATGTTGGTAGTTAACACGGTGGTTTATATTGTTATAATCTACATATCACTGTATTCATGATTTAAGTGTTTTAGTAACAAGATGTTGATAGTTAACACGATGGGTTATATTGTTATAATGTACATATCACTGTATCCCTGACTTTAGTGTTTTGGTAACAAGATGTTGGTAGTTAACACGATGGGTTATATTGTTATAATCTACATATCACTGTATCCCTGACTTTAGTGTTTTGGTAACAAGATGTTGGTAGTTAACACGGTGGTTTATATTGTTATAATCTACATATCACTGTATCCCTGACTTTAGTGTTTTGGTAACAAGATGTTGGTAGTTAAGACGATAAGTTATATTGTTATAATCTACATATCACTGTATCCCTGACTTTAGTGTTTTGGTAACAAGATGTTGGTAGTTAACACGGTGGTTTATATTGTTATAATCTACTTATCACTGTATCCCTGATTTAAGTGATTTAGTAACAAGATGATGGTAGTTAACACGATGAGTTATATTATTATAATTTACATATCACTGTATCCCTGACTTAAGTGTTTTAATAACAAGATGTTGGTAGTTGACACGATGGGTTATATTGTTATAATGTACATATCACTGTATCCCTGACTTTAGTGTTTTGGTAACAAGATGTTGGTAGTTAACACGATGGTTTATATTGTTATAATCTACATATCACTGTATCCCCGACTTTAGTGATTTAGTAACAAGATGTTGGTAGTTAACACGATGGGTTATATTGTTATAATCTACATATCACTGTATCCCTGACTTTAGTGTTTTAGTAACAAGATGTTGGTAGTTAACACGATGGGTAATATTGTTATAATTAACATATCACTGTATCCCTGACTTTAGTGTTTTGGTAACAAGATGTTGGTAGTTAACACGGTGGGTTATATTGTTATAATGTACATATCACTGTATCCCTGACTTTAGTGTTTTGGTAACAAGATGTTGGTAGTTAACACGATGAGTTATATTGTTATAATGTACATATCACTGTATCCCTGACTTTAGTGTTTTGGTAACAAGATGTTGGTAGTTAACACGATGGTTTATATTGTTATAATCTACATATCACTGTATCCCCGACTTTAGTGATTTAGTAACAAGATGTTGGTAGTTAACACGATGGGTTATATTGTTATAATTTACATATCACTGTATCCCTGACTTTAGTGATTTAGTAACAAGATGTTGGTAGTTAACACGATGGGTTATATTGTTATAATCTACATATCACTGTATCCCTGACTTTAGTGTTTTAGTAACAAGATGTTGGTAGTTAACACGATGGGTAATATTGTTATAATTAACATATCACTGTGTCCCTGACTTAAGTGTTTTTAATAACAAGATGTTGGTAGTTAACACGATGGGTTATATTGTTATAATGTACATATCACTGTATCCCTGACTTTAGTGTTTTGGTAACAAGATGTTGGTAGTTAACACGATGAGTTATATTGTTATAATGTACATATCACTGTATCCCTGACTTTAGTGTTTTGGTAACAAGATGTTGGTAGTTAACACGGTGGTTTATATTGTTATAATCTACATATCACTGTATCCCTGACTTTAGTGTTTTGGTAACAAGATGTTGATAGTTAACACGATGGGTTATATTGTTATAATCTACATATCACTGTCTCCCTGACTTTAGTGTTTTGGTAACAAGATGTTGGTAGTTAACACGATGAGTTATATTGTTATAATCTACATATCACTGTATCCATGATTTAAGTGTTTTAGTAACAAGATGTTGATAGTTAACATGATGGGTTATATTGTTATAATGTACATATCACTGTATCCCTGACTTTAGTGTTTTGGTAACAAGATGTTGGTAGTTAACACGATGAGTTATATTGTTATAATCTACATATCACTGTATCCCTGACTTTAGTGATTTAGTAACAAGATGTTGGTAGTTAACACGATGGGTTATATTGTTATAGTTTACATATCACTGTATCCCTGACTTTAGTGATTTAGTAACAAGATGTTGGTAGTTAACACGATGGGTTATATTGTTATAATCTACATATCACTGTATCCCTGACTTTAGTGTTTTCGTAACAAGATGTTGGTAGTTAACACGATGGGTTATATTGTTATAATCTACATATCACTGTATCCCTGACTTTAGTGTTTTAGTAACAAGATGTTGGTAGTTAACACGATGGGTAATATTGTTATAATTAACATATCACTGTATCCCTGACTTAAGTGTTTTTAATAACAAGATGTTGGTAGTTAACACGATGGGTTATATTGTTATAATGTACATATCACTGTATCCCTGACTTTAGTGTTTTAGTAACAAGATGTTGGTAGTTAACACGATGAGTTATATTGTTATAATGTACATATCACTGTATCCCTGACTTTAGTGTTTTGGTAACAAGATGTTGGTAGTTAACACGGTGGTTTATATTGTTATAATCTACATATCACTGTATCCCTGACTTTAGTGTTTTGGTAACAAGATGTTGATAGTTAACACGATGGGTTATATTGTTATAATCTACATATCACTGTATCCCTGACTTTAGTGTTTTAGTAACAAGATGTTGGTAGTTAACACGGTGGTTTATATTGTTATAATCTACATATCACTGTATCCATGATTTAAGTGTTTTAGTAACAAGATGTTGATAGTTAACAAAATGGGTTATATTGTTATAATGTACATATCACTGTATCCCTGACTTTAGTGTTTTGGTAACAAGATGTTGGTAGTTAACACGATGGGTTATATTGTTATAATCTACATATCACTGTATCCCTGACTTTAGTGTTTTGGTAACAAGATGTTGGTAGTTAACACGGTGGTTTATATTGTTATAATCTACATATCACTGTATCCCTGACTTTAGTGTTTTGGTAACAAGATGTTGGTAGTTAGGACGATGAGTTATATTGTTATAATCTACATATCACTGTATCCCTGACTTTAGTGTTTTGGTAACAAGATGTTGGTAGTTAACACGGTGGTTTATATTGTTATAATCTACTTATCACTGTATCCCTGACTTAAGTGATTTAGTAACAAGATGATGGTAGTTAACACGATGAGTTATATTGTTATAATCTACATATCACTGTTTCCCTGACTTTAGTGTTTTGGTAACAAGATGTTGGTAGTTAACACGGTGGTTTATATTGTTATAATCTACATATCACTGTATCGCTGACTTTAGTGATTTAGTAACAAGATGTTTCTAGCTAACACGATGGGTTATATTGTTATAATCTACATATCACTGTATCGCTGACTTTAGTGATTTAGTAACAAGATGTTTCTAGCTAACACGATGGGTAATATTGTTATACTTTACATATCACTGTATCCCAGACTTTAGTTTATAGTAACAATTTGTTGCTAGCTAACACGATTGGTTATATTGTTATAATTTACATATTATTGTATCCCTGACTTTAGTGTTTTGGTAACAAGATGCTGTTAGTTAACACGATAGGTTAAATTGTTATAATTTACATATCATTCTATCCCTGACTTTAGTGTTATGGTAACAAGATGTTGCTTTCTCACACGATGGGTTTAAATTGTTATAATTTACATATCACTGTATCCCTGACTTTAGTGATTTAGTAACAAGATGTTGGTAGTTAACACGATGAGTTATATTGTTATAATTTACATATCACTGTATCCCTGACTTTAGTGTTTTAGTACTTGGGTGTTCAAGTGGCGCAGTGGTTAGCGCTCCCGCCTATCACCAATGTGACCGGGGTTCGATTTCCAGCGTCGTATGTGATAAGGTATGAGGTCACCTGCTTGGGCACGTGGGTTTTTCTCTGGGTTCTCCGGTTTTCTTTCCACAATAAGACCTCACGCGCGCTACAATTCGGGCCAACGAGCTAGATTAATATAAGTTGCACAACTTGATTCTAAATCGTTGTAAAAGAAATAAAGTTTCAAACAGTGTTTTAGTAACAAGATGTTGGTAGTTAACACGATGGGTTATATTGTTATAATTTACATATCACTGTATCCCTGACTTTAGTGATTTAGTAACAAAATGTTGGTAGTTAACACGATGGGTAATATTGTTATAATCTACATATCACTGTATCCCTGACTTTAGTGTTTTAGTAACAAGATGTTGATAGTTAACACGGTGGTTTATATTGTTATAATCTACTTATCACTGTATCCATGACTTAAGTGTTGTAGTAACAAGATGTTGGTAGTTAACACGATGGGTTTAAATTGTTATAATTTACATATCACTGTATCCCTGACTTTAGTGATTTAGTAACAAGATGTTGGTAGTTAACACGATGGGTTATATTGTTATAATTTACATATCACTGTATCCCTGACTTTAGTGATTAAGTAACAAGATGTTGGTAGTTAACACGATGGGTTATATTGTTATAATCTACATATCACTGTATCCCTGACTTTAGTGTTTTAGTAACAAGATGTTGGTAGTTAACACGATGGGTTATATTGTTATAATTTACATATCACTGTATCCCTGACTTTAGTGTTTTAGTAACAAGATGTTGGTAGTTAACACGATGGGTAATATTGTTATAATTAACATATCACTGTATCCCTGACTTAAGTGTTTTAAATAACAAGATGTTGGTAGTTAACACGATGGGTAATATTGTTATAATTAACATTTCACTGTATCCCTGACTTTAGTGTTTTAGTAACAAGATGTTGATAGTTAATACGATGGGTTATATTGTTTTAATCTACATATCACTGTATCCATGATTTAAGTGTCTTAGTAACAAGATGTTGGTAGTTAACACGATGGGTTATATTGTTATAATCTACATATCACTGTATCCCTGACTTTAGTGTTTTAGTAACAAGATGTGATAGTTAAGACGGTGGTTTATATTGTTATAATCTACTTATCACTGTATCCATGACTTAAGTGTTGTAGTAACAAGATGTTGGTAGTTAACACGATGGGTTTAAATTGTTATAATTTACATATCACTGTATCCCTGACTTTAATGATTTAGTAACAAGATGTTGGTAGTTAACACAATGGGTTATATTGTTATAATTTACATATCACTGTATCCCTGACTTTAGTGATTTAGTAACAAGATGTTGGTAGTTAACACGATGAGTTATATTGTTATAATCTACATATCACTGTATCCCTGACTTTAGTGTTTTAGTAACAAGATGTTGGTAGTTAACACGATGGTTTATATTGTTATAATTTACATATCACTGTATCCCTGACTTTAGTGCTTTAGTAACAAGATGTTGGTAGTTAACACGATGGGTAATATTGTTATAATTAACATATCACTGTATCCCTGACTTAAGTGTTTTTAATAACAAGATGTTGGTAGTTAACACGATGGGTTATATTGTTATAATGTACATATCACTGTATCCCTGACTTTAGTGTTTTAGTAACAAGATGTTGATAGTTAACACGGTGGTTTATATTGTTATAATCTACTTATCACTGTATCCATGACTTAAGTGTTGTAGTAACAAGATGTTGGTAGTTAACACGATGGGTTTAAATTGTTATAATTTACATATCACTGTATCCCTGACTTTAGTGATTTAGTAACAAGATGTTGGTAGTTAACACGATGAGTTATATTGTTATAATCTACATATCACTGTATCCCTGACTTTAGTGTTTTGGTAACAAGATGTTGGTAGTTTACACGGTGGTTCATATTGCTAGAATCTACATATCACTGTATCCCTGACTTTAGTGTTTTGGTAACAATATGTTGATAGTAAACACGATAAGTTATATTGTTATAATCTACATATCACTGTATCCCTGACTTTAGTGTTTTGATAACAAGATGTTGGTTGTTAACACGGTGGTTTATATTGGTATAATCTACATATCACTGTATCCCTGACTTTAGTGTTTTGGTAACAAGATGTTGGTAGTTAACACGGTGGTTTATATTGTTATAATCTACATATCACTGTATCCCTGACTTTAGTGTTTTGGTAACAAGATGTTGGTAGTTAACACGGTGGTTTATATTGTTATAATCTACTTATCACTGTATCCCTGACTTAAGTGATTTAGTAACAAGATATTGGTAGTTAACACGTTGAGTTATATTATTATAATTTACATATCACTGTATCCCTGACTTAAGTGTTTTAATAACAAGATGTTGGTAGTTAACACGATGGGTTATATTGTTATAATTTACATATCACTGTATCCCTGACTTTAGTGTTTTAGTAACAAGATGTTTTTAGCTAACACGATGGGTTATATTGTTATTATTTATATATCACTGTTTCCCTGACTTTAGTGTTTTAGTAACAAGATGTTGGTAGTTAACACGATGGGTAATATTGTTATGATCTACATATCACTGTATCCCTGACTTTAGTGTTTTAGTATCAAGATGTTTCTAGCTAACACGATGGGTTATATTGTTATAATTTACATATCACTGTTTCCCTGACTTTAGTGTTTTAGTAACAAGATGTTGGTAGTTAACACGATGGGTAATATTGTTATGATCTACATATCACTGTATCCCTGACTTTAGTAATTTAGTAACAAGATGTTTCTAGCTAACACGATGGGTTATATTGTTATAATCTACATATCACTGTATCGCTGACTTTAGTGATTTAGTAACAAGATGTTTCTAGCTAACACGATGGGTATTATTGTTATACTTTACATATCACTGTATCCCAGACTTTAATTTATAGTAACAATATGTTGCTAGCTAACACGATTGGTTTATTGTTATAATTTACATATTATTGTATCCCTGACTTTAGTGTTTTGGTAACAAGATGTTGGTAGTTAACACGATGGGTTGAATTGTTATAATTTACATATCACTCTATCCCTGACTTTAGTGTTATGGTAACAAGATGTTGCTTTCTCACACGATGGGTTTAAATTGTTATAATTTACATATCACTGTATCCCTGACTTTAGTGATTTAGTAACAAGATGTTGGTAGTTAACACGATGAGTTATATTGTTATAATTTACATATCACTGTATCCCTGACTTTAGTGTTTTAGTACTTGGGCGTTCAAGTGGCGCAGTGGTTAGCGCTCCCGCCTATCACCAATGTGACCGGGGTTCGATTCCCAGCGTCGTATGTGATAAGGTATGAGGTCACCTGCTTGGGCACGTGGGTTTTTCTCTGGGTTCTCCGGTTTTCTTTCCACAATAAGACCTCACGCGCGCTACAATTCGGGCCAACGAGCTAGATTAATATAAGTTGCACAACTTGATTCTAAATCGTTGTAAAAGAAATAAAGTTTAAAACAGTGTTTTAGTAACAAGATGTTGGTAGTTAACACGATGGGTTATATTGTTATAATTTACATATCACTGTATCCCTGACTTTAGTGATTTAGTAACAAAATGTTGGTAGTTAACACGATGGGTAATATTGTTATAATCTACATATCACTGTATCCCTGACTTTAGTGTTTTAGTAACAAGATGTTGATAGTTAACACGGTGGTTTATATTGTTATAATCTACATATCACTGTATCCCTGACTTTAGTGTTTTAGTATCAAGATGTTGGTAGTTAACACGATGGTTTATATTGTTATAATTTACATATCACTGTATCCCTGACTTTAGTGCTTTAGTAACAAGATGTTGGTAGCTAACACGATGGGTTATATTGTTATAATTAACATATCACTGTATCCCTGACTTAAGTGTTTTTAATAACAAGATGTTGGTAGTTAACACGATGGGTTATATTGTTATAATGTACATATCACTGTATCCCTGACTTTAGTGTTTTAGTAACAAGATGTTGATAGTTAACACGGTGGTTTATATTGTTAGAATCTACTTATCACTGTATCCATGACTTAAGTGTTGTAGTAACAAGATGTTGGTAGTTAACACGATGGGTTTAAATTGTTATAATTTACATATCACTGTATCCCTGACTTTAGTGATTTAGTAACAAGATGTTGGTAGTTAACACGATGAGTTATATTGTTATAATCTACATATCACTGTATCCCTGACTTTAGTGTTTTGGTAACAAGATGTTGGTAGTTTACACAGTGGTTCATATTGCTAGAATCTACATATCACTGTATCCCTGACTTTAGTGTTTTGGTAACAATATGTTGATAGTAAACACGATAAGTTATATTGTTATAATCTACATATCACTGTATCCCTGACTTTAGTGTTTTGATAACAAGATGTTGGTTGTTAACACGGTGGTTTATATTGGTATAATCTACATATCACTGTATCCCTGACTTTAGTGTTTTGGTAACAAGATGTTGGTAGTTAACACGGTGGTTTATATTGTTATAATCTACATATCACTGTATCCCTGACTTTAGTGTTTTGGTAACAAGATGTTGGTAGTTAACACGGTGGTTTATATTGTTATAATCTACTTATCACTGTATCCCTGACTTAAGTGATTTAGTAACAAGATATTGGTAGTTAACACGATGAGTTATATTATTATAATTTACATATCACTGTATCCCTGACTTAAGTGTTTTAATAACAAGATGTTGGTAGTTAACACGATGGGTTATATTGTTATAATTTACATATCACTGTATCCCTGACTTTAGTGTTTTAGTAACAAGATGTTTCTAGCTAACACGATGGGTTATATTGTTATTATTTACATATCACTGTTTCCCTGACTTTAGTGTTTTAGTAACAAGATGTTGGTAGTTAACACGATGGGTAATATTGTTATGATCTACATATCACTGTATCCCTGACTTTAGTGTTTTAGTATCAAGATGTTTCTAGCTAACACGATGGGTTATATTGTTATAATTTACATATCACTGTTTCCCTGACTTTAGTGTTTTAGTAACAAGATGTTGGTAGTTAACACGATGGGTAATATTGTTATGATCTACATATCACTGTATCCCTGACTTTAGTAATTTAGTAACAAGATGTTTCTAGCTAACACGATGGGTTATATTGTTATAATCTACATATCACTGTATCGCTGACTTTAGTGATTTAGTAACAAGATGTTTCTAGCTAACACGATGGGTATTATTGTTATACTTTACATATCACTGTATCCCAGACTTTAATTTATAGTAACAATATGTTGCTAGCTAACACGATTGGTTTATTGTTATAATTTACATATTATTGTATCCCTGACTTTAGTGTTTTGGTAACAAGATGTTGGTAGTTAACACGATGGGTTGAATTGTTATAATTTACATATCACTCTATCCCTGACTTTAGTGTTATGGTAACAAGATGTTGCTTTCTCACACGATGGGTTTAAATTGTTATAATTTACATATCACTGTATCCCTGACTTTAGTGATTTAGTAACAAGATGTTGGTAGTTAACACGATGAGTTATATTGTTATAATTTACATATCACTGTATCCCTGACTTTAGTGTTTTAGTACTTGGGCGTTCAAGTGGCGCAGTGGTTAGAGCTCCCGCCTATCACCAATGTGACCGGGGTTCGATTCCCAGCGTCGTATGTGATAAGGTATGAGGTCACCTGCTTGGGCACGTGGGTTTTTCTCTGGGTTCTCCGGTTTTCTTTCCACAATAAGACCTCACGCGCGCTACAATTCGGGCCAACGAGCTAGATTAATATAAGTTGCACAACTTGATTCTAAATCGTTGTAAAAGAAATAAAGTTTAAAACAGTGTTTTAGTAACAAGATGTTGGTAGTTAACACGATGGGTTATATTGTTATAATTTACATATCACTGTATCCCTGACTTTAGTGATTTAGTAACAAAATGTTGGTAGTTAACACGATGGGTAATATTGTTATAATCTACATATCACTGTATCCCTGACTTTAGTGATTTAGTAACAAAATGTTGGTAGTTAACACGGTGGTTTATATTGTTATAATCTACTTATCACTGTATCCATGACTTAAGTGTTGTAGTAACAAGATGTTGGTAGTTAACACGATGGGTTTAAATTGTTATAATTTACATATCACTGTATCCCTGACTTTAGTGATTTAGTAACAAGATGTTGGTAGTTAACACGATGGGTTATATTGTTATAATTTACATATCACTGTATCCCTTACTTTAGTGATTAAGTAACAAGATGTTGGTAGTTAACACGATGGGTTATATTGTTATAATCTACATATCACTGTATCCCTGACTTTAGTGTTTTAGTAACAAGATGTTGGTAGTTAACACGATGGGTTATATTGTTATAATTTACATATCACTGTATCCCTGACTTTAGTGTTTTAGTAACAAGATGTTGGTAGTTAACACGATGGGTAATATTGTTATAATTAACATATCACTGTATCCCTGACTTAAGTGTTTTTAATAACAAGATGTTGGTAGTTAACACGATGGGTAATATTGTTATAATTAACATTTCACTGTATCCCTGACTTTAGTGTTTTAGTAACAAGATGTTGATAGTTAACACGATGGGTTATATTGTTATAATCTACATATCACTGTATCCATGATTTAAGTGTCTTAGTAACAAGATGTTGGTAGTTAACACGATGGGTTATATTGTTATAATCTACATATCACTGTATCCCTGACTTTAGTGTTTTAGTAACAAGATGTTGGTAGTTAACACGATGGGTTATATTGTTATAATTTACATATCACTGTATCCCTGACTTAAGTGTTTTAGTAACAAGATGTTGGTAGTTAACACGATGGGTAATATTGTTATAATTAACATATCACTGTATCCCTGACTTTAGTGTTTTAGTAACAAGATGTTGGTAGTTAACACGATGTGTTATATTGTTATAATCTACATATCACTGTATCCATGATTTAAGTGTTTTAGTAACAAGATGTTGGTAGTTAAAACGATGGGTTATATTGTAATAATCAACATATCACTGTATCCCTGACTTTAGTGTTTTCGTAACAAGATGTTGGTAGTTAACACGATGGGTAATATTGTTATGATCTACATATCACTGTATCCCTGAATTTAGTTTATAGTAACAATATCTTGCTAGCTAACACGATGGGTTATATTGTTATAATTTACATATTATTGTATCCCTGATCTTAGTGTTTTAGTAACAAGATGTTGCTAGCTAACACGATTGGTTATATTGTTATAATCTACATATCACTGTATTCCTGACTTAAGTGTTTTAGTAACAAGATGTTCGTAGAAAACACGATGGGTTTAAATTGTTATAATTTACATATCACTGTATCCCTGACTTAAGTGTTTTAGTAACAAGATGTTGGTAGCTAACACGATGGGTTTAAATTGTTATAATTTACATATCACTGTATCCCTGACTTTAGTGATTTAGTAACAAGATGTTGGTAGTTAACACGATGAGATATATTGTTATAATTTACATATCACTGCATCCCTGACTTTAGTGTTTTAGTAACAAGATGTTTGTAGTTAACACGATGGGTTATATTGTTATAATTTACATATCACTGTATCCCTGACTTCAGTGATTTAGTAACAAGATGTTGGTAGTTAACACGATGAGATATATTGTTATAATTTACATATCACTGTATCCATGATTTAAGTGTTTTAGTAAGAAGATGTTGATAGTTAACACGATGGGTTATATTGTTATAATTTACATATCACTGTATCCCTGACTTTAGTGATTTAGTAACAAGATGTTGGTAGTTAACACGATGGGTTATATTGTTATAATTTACATATCACTGTATCCCTGACTTTAGTGTTTTAGTAACAAGATGTTGTTAGTTAACACGATGGGTTATATTGTTATAATTTACATATCACTGTATCCCTGACTTTAGTGTTTTAGTATCAAGATGTTTCTAGCTAACACGATGGGTTATATTGTTATAATTTACATATCACTGTTTCCCTGACTTTAGTGTTTTAGTAACAAGATGTTGGTAGTTAACACGATGGGTTATACCGTTATAATCTACATATCACTGTTTCCCTGACTTCATTGATTTAGTAACAAGATGTTGGTAGTTAACACGATGGGTAATATTGTTATGATCTACATATCACTGTATCGCTGACTTTAGTGATTTAGTAACAAGATGTTTCTAGCTAACACGATGGGTAATATTGTTATAATTTACATATCACTTTATCACTGACTTTAGTGTTTTAGTAACAAGATTTTTCTAGCTAATACGATGGGTAATATTGTTATAATTTACATATCACTGTATCCCTGACTTTAGTGTTTTAGTAACAAGATGTTGCTAGCTAACACGATGGGTTTAAATAATTATAATTTACATATTATTGTATCCCTGACTTTAGTGTTTTTGTAACAAGATGCTGGTAGTTAACACGATGGGTGAAATTGTTATAATTTACATATAACTCTATCCCTGACTTTAGTGTTATGGTTACAAGATGTTGCTTTCTCACACGATGGGTTATATTGTTATACTTTACATATCACTGTATCCCAGACTTTAGTTTATAGTAACAATATGTTCGTAGTTAACACGATGGGTTATATTGTTATAATTTACATATCACTGTATCCCTAACTTTAGTGTTTTAGTAACAAGATGTTTGTAGCTAACACGATCGGTTTAAATTGTTATAATTTACATATCACTGTATCCCTGACTTTAGTGTTTTAGTAACAAGATGTTGGTAGCTAACACGATGGGTTTAAATTGTTATAGTCTAAATATCACTGTATCCATGATTTAAGTGTTTTAGTAACAAGATGTTGGTAGCTAACACGATGAGTTATATTGTTATAATTTACATATCACTGTATCCCTGACTTACGTGTTTTAGTAACAAGATGTTGGTAGCTAACACGATGGGTTATATTGTTATAATTTACATATCACTGTATCCCTGACTTTAGTGTTTTAGTAACAAGATGTTGGTAGCTAACACGATGGGTTTAAATTGTTATAGTCTACATATCACTGTATCCCTGACTTAAGTGTTTTAGTAACAAGATGTTGGTAGCTAACACGATGGGTTATATTGTTATAATTTACATATCACTGTATCCCTGACTTTAGTGTTTTAGTAACAATATGTTGGTAGTTAACACGATGGGTTATATTGTTATAATTTACATATCACTGTATCCCTGACTTTAGTGTTTTAGTAACAAGATGTTGGTAGTTAACACGATGGGTTATATTGTTATAATTTACATATCACTGTATCTCTGATTTAAGTGTTTTAGTAACAAGATGTTTGTAGTTAACACGATGAGTTATATTGTTATAATTTACATATCACTGTATCCCTGACTTTAGTGTTTTAGTAACAAGATGTTGGTAGTTAACACGATGAGTTATATTGTTATAATCTACATATCACTGTATCCCTGACATTAGTGATTTAGTAACAAGATGTTGGTAGTTAACACGATGGGTTATATTGTTATAATTTACATATCACTGTATCCCTGACTTAAGTGTTTTAGTAACAAGATGTTGGTAGTTAACACGATGGGTTATATTGTTATAATTTACATATCACTGTATCCCTGACTTTAGTGTTTTAGTAACAAGATGTTGGTAGCTAACACGATGGGTTATATTGTTATAATTTACATATCACTGTATCCCTGCGTTTAGTGTTTTGGTAACAAGATGTTGGTAGTTAACACGATGGGTTATACTGTTATAATTTACATATCACTGTATCTCTGATTTAAGTGTTTTAGTAACAAGATGTTGGTAGCTAACACGATGAGTTATATTGTTATAATTTACATAAAACTGTATCCTTGACTTTAGTATTTTAGTAACAAGATGTTGGTAGTTATGGCGATGGATTTAGAAATAATATCAAATAACAATTAGTATTTTGTCTTTTGTTTTTGATGGCTTCAATCATCGACCTAAGAATTTACTGAAAACTTTTTTATCTTTTTTAACTTTTTAAACTAAACTTTCCTTAGTTTTATCGTATTAGACAGATGAGTTATATATAGAGAATATATAGAATATTATAAAGCTTTTTTATATAGTAAACCTTAAGAAAAGCACTGACTGTGTTGTCATTTAGATTTAGATTTATAAAGGATGATTCTGCAGCAGAATACTGTATTTTAATTGTTAACATATATTTTTGACATAGTCACTAAACCTAGACCACAAAGCCGCCATTAATGCAAGATTTAGATGTCGAACTTATGATGGAGGGAAAGAAACCGAATTGTCCCACCCGTTCGTTGATCATGAAGATAGGTATGTATCACACTTACATAATAATGATAATTATCAATATAATTCCGTTAAAGATATTGGAACTGTTTCGATATACACGTTAGTAAAGCCATTGTGAGGTATATACACAAATGTTCCAGACGCCACAAAAAGTAACGACCGAATTTTTTTTAAAAATATGACAAAATGCGATTATAATTAATCACTGATATTTCAGTTCAATCAATAAGAAATTCTTCCATCCAGTAAAATGAATTGGAATCTTAGATTCTTTGATGTTTCAAAAATTGGTATTAAAAACGAAGACATTTAATTAAATAAATGTAAATTTTAATCACAGTGAACTACTATTCTGCTTTCCGTTTGAAGTAGTTAGTTGTCTCTATCAGATGGTTCGGCTTTTTGTGGTACTGAATTGAATCGTTATTTGTATTATTACTGATGGGGTGTTTGGACTGGTTACAATGGTTTACGTCAGAATGGTTCGGCTATTTGTGGCAATTTTTTCTATTATTACAGATGGACGTTTGGACTGATTACAGTGGTCTCAGTCAGAATAGTTCGGCTTTTTGTGGTAACTTATTTGATCCCTCTTTGTATCATTACAGATGGGGCGTTTGGACTGGTTACAGTGGCTCGTGCCAGAATGGTTCGGCTATTTGTGGAATAAAAACAAAAGTGGATTACAGAAATGGTTATGGACGTGTTGGTCTCATCGATGCTCATTTCTTTTGTTGTGGGTCTGATTAAATATGATGTACTGTTCATTTGTCCGATAAGTTTCTCTTTTTATTTTGTTCAAATTTATTCTCTGTTCCAGTATAAGACATTGGTATAACAATTCAATCAAAGGGAGGCAAATCTTACAGTCTTGAACAAAGACCTGGTGATATCCTAAAGTCTGCAATGACATGTATTGTATCCAAAAATGTGTATAGAACAATCTGCCATTGTTCCTAAAAATGAAAACTTTATAGACAGTTTCACTACTTCTTTTTGTTTAAACCTAGTTGATAATGAATTTATCACCCGTTACAAAGCACGGACACTGGTTGATAACCAAATACTAACCTTGTTTATGCACGTGCGCAGGTTAGTATTTTGATATTTACCTGGGAGCATAATTATTTTAGTGCAACAAGTTTGACATTGTCGTTTGATATTCATTAGCTTATATCCAAATTTAAAAAGATTTTTTAAAATTTATTTAACTACGATTACAATGTATTTTACAGACATAATTCCACAAAAAAGAAAAAAATTCAAACGGCCAAGTTAATTTTTTTGCACTAAAACAAGTATTTAAACAAAACACAATCAATCAAATACTGCTTCAAAAATTTTTATTCCATAAAACTGCATTCGTTTCAATAATTTTATGAAAAATTTAGGGATTGGGCTATCGCGCCTCGGTATACACAACGTTTCACGTGCCCAGGTTAGTATAACCATGTACACCTCGAGCTCAGTTAAAATCTATGACGTAGACTTCACGAAAAGATTTGTATTGTTAGTAGTGTTAATTTCCAGTGTCCGTAAGAATTCAGTATAGGTTATCATCTAGATATCAATATGTGTTCATTTATCGTCTTGCACCCTTTCTTGTTGATTAACACGTGTTTCTTAAGATGATCACTTAGCAGGTACTGTTTTTATTCAGCTGCAAACTTTTATAGTTTGTAATTATACTATACAGATAATATATATATATTTATTTATTTATTTATATATAGTATAATTATAATTATAATAAAATAAAAAAAAAATACCATGTTCATGTTTTGAAAAAGGTTTAATTAACACAGTTAATACATTTACATATCAATCAGAAACTGAAATATTGCTTGAATCACGCATATAAAAAGTACAAAATAATAATAATAATAATAACAATTATAATAACCACGAAATTAGTTGTTCACTTCATTTGAGACGTTCTGTAGATGTCCGAAATAAATAAATGTCTGCGGTATTTTCAAAATTTCCTGAAGTAATTTCGATGTCTTCAACACATGAATAACACGAAGCTCGTCTTTATAAGTCACTTTTTTCTAACTTGGATCGCCAAATATAGTCATGTTAAAAATGGAGTTTTATATAATTAAACGTCCCAAGCTCGAATGTGTCCTTTTGTAGCAATGGAATCCATAATTTTATTATTATTCAAGATTAAAATGTTACTGAATTTAGTGAATTTAGATAATTTTTGAACAAGTATAGCAGACATTCTAAATAAGAATAATAAATAAGTCAAACATAAACATTTTTTTTACATATATACAACTAATCCAAAGCTTGGAGGTTAAAACAGACATCTCTGAAAAACCCTGACTTCAGTGGATTGAAAAATGTAACTCGTGCAAAGATTAATCCATCCATTTGCATGGGAAATCCTTCCTTTTGCACGGGAAATTCGTTGCATCGGACCGAATGGCCCGACCTATTCTTTTTCTGATCGTTTTCCGTCAACATACTTGCTGAAAATAAACTGAAAAAAATATATAATATGAATTCTACACGTAAAATTTATCCATTAATGTACAAAAAGATTCCTTTTTTTGTTATGTGAAATTCAAGGTGCCATTTTATTCAACGACTAATTAAACAAGGATGGAAATGAAAAGAGGAAACAACTTTCAGACTACCTAGCGTTCAATCAATCAGGAGATTGGTGTATTATTTAAATATTGAATTTTTTGTTGTAAATACCTGACCCTAAAAGTAGATGAATCCCCGGATTTTATATGAGCACACCCATATAAAAAACTTTCATGCAGTAGACCCATGGGTCTTAACGCTCACATAAGGAAATTTCCAAAATCATTTGCATAGATCTAAATTAAAAAACTTTCTAATTTTTCTCAAGTTAAGATTACTCACAATACTTTATCCATAGTTCGTTTAAAAAAAGCTAATATACATGAAGTAACAATAATACAATGGAAATTTCCAAATCCTTAACCATTTCAGTATGCTTATCCAACTATGTCCTTGGTCTTTGAACCTATATAAAAAACTACATTATTCTAATATACATTCTTATACAAAGCATATCCAATGATATCCATACGGTTTTCAGTTAATGAAAAGGGTTTATTGCGTAGACAAGTACACGCATGTGCTTCAGTTCATAAGTATTTTTTCGGGTATTGTTATTTTATAGATAGCTGTGGAAATGCATAGAAACAATATAACCGTTTTTTTCTTCGTTTAGCTGGCGAGATGAAGAAGGAGATATCTTGGAGATTAGGAAACATACAAAGTAACGGAAAAATATTTCATCAGCATTTCTTTGGAATCAAAACCGTTAAAATCCAACTTTATAAATTTCTGACAGGGAAATACAACGAGGTGCATCACGATTACCGAGCAGCACATGTATTATCGTCTGATAGTAATTCTGTTCGATAACGTCCACAGATAAACACAAGACCATAACCCATCTTTCCCACGCGCATACAAATTGTCAAAAGCATTGCTTCATTAAAACCTCGACAAACCGCAAAACGCAAAACCATGTTGATAGTTAATTACCACACCATAGTGCTTATAAAATGCAATATTTGCAAGATTTATCACTTGCCAAAAATAAATCATTTGTTTTCCTGCACATTGACAGTTTGAAAAATTGATCTTAAATGCAGCAATAAACTTACCTTTTCAACAAGTCGAAAAACGCAAAAAAGCGCGTACAAAATATTATTTGGCGTATGTTTTTAATCTAAACTAAAATGCAAACTAAACCATATACTGTATATATATATATATAAATATGCATTTAGAAGTTGGTATTTTGCCAAATAGGGATTTACAATTATTGTTACTAAGCATGCACATATAATTTATTACTTATTTCGACTTCCTAAGATTAAGTTTTGTAGCCCTTCTGGATTGTTAACCAATCAAATACATGTACATGTATTGATCTCAAACTTGTTTTATTATTTACTTTAAATAAATTATGAATTGATAACATTGGCATCAGTAGCGCGATTTATATGTTGTTTAGTTGATAAAACAGTCACCCAACACTGTTATATAGGGATAAAGGAGATTATACTGTTTATCATGAACAATGATGAACAATAAAAGCTTAAGATTGCTAAAAAGATAACGCTATAGTTTGAAAGTTAGTGGCTTTTAAACATAAAGTATCACGCCATACTAGCACAATTTAAGACGGCAAATAATTTGTAGAAGAACAGTCTGCCATACATTTTACCCTAACTTCATAAATTTTGTTCATCAAACAATATCATCATGGATTATTATATTTTATACTAAATAAAACCTTATTATAACATTTGTTCGATTTTCAAATCAAAAATTTGTTGTTCCGCGAGAAATTTAAAAATGGAGATTCAAATTCATTATTTCAATGATTCTTTTGAAAAAGTTAGAGGGTTATATTTTCATAGGGATACTACCCAATTGAATTAGAATTTAGACACAGGTTTATATATTGAAATACCAAGACCAAGAAATATTTACTTCGCTGATACGTAAATTAAAACCCCTTAACATTTTTTTTAAAAAAGTAAGAGTAAGTAATAAAGCATTACAACCCATAAGAAAACGATTGCCATCACCTACATATTAGTAAGAATGGTTTATCATTCCACCTGCTGGTTTCGACTGATATGTTTATACTATGACTTGTGCTATAATTTGTTAAAGATCAAACCTTTAAAAATGAAAAAATAGCAAAGAATAAGTAAAGTTAAAACCAGCAATGAAAAAATAAATCAACGTGTATGGTTAAAACCTTTTAAAGGGCTGCTAAAACTTGACTGCCAGTTCTATAATCAAAGTACTGAAAAAGGGCTTTTACTGATAGAAGAAATAATTTCTCTCTGTAGAAACTTAGACCTATATCAGTATGTAGTCAAGCCTAGATACTAATCATGATGATTTCGGATGTTGCTGTGGTACTGGTTCTATTGCTGCTGGTGGTGGTGGTGCTGCTGCTGATGATGATGATGACGGATATCTTGGTTGATGCAGTAGCCTAAAACTTCAATATTTAAACATAATTTTGATTATATTTTTAGAACAATAACTTGAACCACTTACAAACACAATTTTTGTAACATAAGTATCACATATTAATTTTGTAAATTCCCGAAATTGTTTTCGAATACCTTTATAGATTGATTGCCATTTTTTTCGTTACCAACTATAATTAATCTGTTAATAATGGACATTGAAATAATGTTTTACCACCACTAACACTATTCCCTAAAGATATTTCTTTATAAAGCTTGTACCTTAACAACAGACCATATACTTGCACATCTTACATAAATTCCTAGAAATTGATAAAACTTGCTCCCGTCGTAAATTGCTGCTCAATTCCTAATGTGACGTTAAACATCATTTCAACCAACAACTAAACAGCTTGATAAGAAGAAAGTTTATGCTAATAGGTATTATAAATCAATTACAAAACAAAACAATTAATAACTCCTACCGAGATTCATTAAATTTTTACTTGTATATTATGAAAGTTTGAAAGACTGTTTATTGAACAGTGACCTATCTAAATATTTTTATTGACAATTGTACATTAAATTTGATGAATTTTGAGATGTAACTTGGTTTTAGTTTTGGAAAAAATTTAAACATAGAAGTCCATTTGCAATTTTAAGTGTTTTTTAAAATCTGCATTAAGTTTGTTTTCGTCTGCATAATATGTCATCGGCGCTTTTTTACTTACTTACTTATGAAAAAAACTTGGTTTCATAATAAAACCTTGACTTACTTTGAAATTCACGGGCAAGCTACTGCTTGTTTGATCTACCAAAGGGCTTATTTTGGAACATTAATTACAATAATGTATGTGATTCTTTTTAGAAAAGGAGGCAACGTCAACAAATACAGAAGAGGCATGTATTTAAGAGAAATGCTGTCACTGTCGTGTGTATCCATACCAAACTGTTGTTTTATTCGCCGATTCGAAGTCTTACATTTAGTTTGTTTATGTTTGTCCTTGTTCTGTTTTTTCTCACACAAACACGTTTTCTTTCTTTCAATCATATTGTTACATACATATTAAACATCTGCGCATGTTCCAGTGATATCTAGGTACAGTTAAACTTGTGAAAACCGGACCCTGGGAAAACCGAAATCCTGTGAAAACCGGACGTGTGTGCTTGTCCCGATTTACTCCCTTCTTTATTCTATATGACAAAAACCTTAATAAACCGGATCCTGTGAATTCTGAAAACCGGACGTACTTCACCGTCCAGATCATAAAAATCATATATTTTCACCTTTGTAAACCGGATTCAATTCCAATATCGTAAATAACATCATTTAACTTCTAAGTAGAACAAACTGTAAGAAATACAAATTATTACCGTCATCAAATGGCTTGTGAATATATCAACACGTGTGAAAGTATCACAAATAAACAATTATTATCGGATTAAAGAGATCAGTCAACCTAAATCGAGTTTAGCTTGTGTTCGATTGGAACGCGTTAATTTTTAAAAGAATATCTTTGAATACCTTTGTCAGGACTCGATATTACGATGATAATTCACAACTTTCTCCGCTATCTTAAATCGATAAAATTTCAGTCAAGATTGATATCTTAATAGGTTTTGAGGTTACACAAAACTTCAGTCAAGAATAGAATAGTCGCAGTTAAGATGACATTGAATCCTGAACTTATTCGGCTCTCAATCGAACAACTGAAATGCGTCTGGTATAGATAAAACATTCTGCGCAGTCAGCTGATGGAAAAATAAACAAACCATGTTTCTTAACAATGGAATGGCAGTTTTTACCATTAATCGACATAAACCAAACATCAATTATTTGCCATTTCAGTAAATTCAAGCAATTCAATGTTTTGGGTGCAGTTTAAGTTACGTTGACATACATCCTCCAGCACAGGTAAGCGCACCTGCATTTTTGCCGGTATGTTTGCATCGAAATAAAAACAACTTAAACAAATAGACTTTACATACCATAATAACTTTATTTATTATATACGTCATATATAAATAAGTTTAGAGTGTGATGACAGCGATATTGAAAACGAACCATTTTAAACGTCACTGCTACACTTAATATCTTTTTGAACACTATACAATGCATCGTTGAACAGATTTAGAATTTTTTTAAACTAAAACGTTCAAAACGTGTAACGATAATCATTTAACACTTTATGACAGATTTGTTATAAAAATTCAAATAGTGTTATATTGTCATATGCTTACAGATGATTTACATTATTCCGTTTCAAAACATTTTGATCTTGTAGAATAACTTGATTAAGGAATTTGCATGACTAAGTGATGTTAATTTAAAAACATCATTTGTTTGAGCTTTGTATACTAAAACGAAAAAATCTATATAGACCGTGCAAGTATTAATCAATATAAAAGATGATAATATTGTCAAATGTACTTATAGAATCATTTAATTTTAGGTCATATATTTATGTCAAACTTGCTGAACTTCACATAAGCGGAGTCAATTATAGTGGCAAAATTATAAAAATTACTAAATACTGAAATATGTTGATCCTGACGACTATACACGAGATTGCTTTCAAAACGAGAAGGTGGTAGATGAATTTCACTGTGTCGTCTTTCAGTTATTTATATTGCAAATATAATGACCATTATCGATCATTAACTGCACCAAATGGTATTTTTGAATTCTTTTGTTGGCATTAAAGTATTAAATAACTGATTTTGTAAATAACCCGTTATTTCCTTATTTAACTTTTTGTTATCAGTTCATACAAACATAGATCATACATAAAAATTGTGGTTATATTATCTAGGTTAAAGATTAATTGTCCCCATGTCAGGTTTCATTCATTTGATACCTTTATTTTGATTAAGCATTGGCAGTAAACTACAGAGTTATTCAGTCCAACGACAATTACTTAACTTCGCAATTATATTAACTTTCCAAAATAGAATTATTTTGTAAATATGGATTTGGACAGAAAAACTGGAAAAAATACCAAAATTTGCCTAGCGATCGCAAGCAGTTGTTGACAGCCTATTTGGTAAGACATCTTTCTGTACCCTTCACCCGTAATAGGACATTTTAGTGAAAATTAAAATTTAAGTGAAGGATACAGACACTTTTACGAACCCAGAAAATAAGATGCACTTAAATTACATTAGTCGACTATTTAGACAACTGTTCTGTATTATTATAAGTTATTTAGCCGTATGAAATTAAAACACACGAACGCATGTCTCATTGACTCTAGAAGATATCACTATTCTAAAGTTGTAACAAAGAACCCTAACAAAGAAAAAAATTCCTTAACTTTTTAACCCAACAACTTTATCCGATTTTCATACTTTAGAAGAAATCACCATATGACAATGTATCAATAAATATCATTAATGCCATTCATATTAAAAATGCCAAATTCTGATTTTTTAACCACATTTAACGCTTTTGCTCAACCATTTTATATATCCAAAATTTAAAATAAAGTCTTACGCATGGTAGAAAATAAAAAATTACTTAGATATTGTTTTGCTAACGTTTTCATCCTTCTTTGGACTTTTCAAGCATACCATGACAACTATGGTTTTTACGTCGTCATATTGTTTATGACGTCATTGGATTGTTTTTGGAGAAAAGTTCAGTTTACAGCGTGATAACTTATTGTTCGTTCAGTTTTGCTTTGAAAATATTTGGAAATACGTTTTTTTTTTCTATTCTTATATTTTGATTGGTATTAAAAAACGACCATGCTTATATATATATATTGTAACATGTAACATTAGTACTTTAGTGCCTTAGGAAGGTATGAAGAAAAAAGAAAAAAGTAAACGATAATTGTTTTTAAATTTAAATTTATTTTTTTATTTCAAAAATTTCGTCTGAAAAAAAATAAAGTCTTATTATTAAAGCAAATTTGTCAATTGATTGGAATTTAAAATTTAAACTGTATAAATTGTTCAGAGTTATTTTTAAAATGTATACTGCTGAATCTGACGCCTTGATTTTCTGTAGTTCATATCCAAAAATCACTACTATTTTCAAGACATTTAACTTTTTTTCATTTATGTAATATTTTTTTCTATTGAACATTGGTACGGATTCGAAAAGTGTTTTGTCGTTCTTGTTCTTTGTAACATAATGCTTCATCCTTGAGATTTTTCAAAATACTTTTTTATGAACAAAATTATTTTTACCGTACGCTCTATTTTTTTTATTTTAGATAATCATATTGCTTTTAAAAACTCTCATCTATATCCTCATTATAATTAAAATATCCATTTGAAAACATCTTTTTTGGTTTCCATAACGATTTTATTCAAAATTGTGAAGGCAAATATCTACTTTGATTATCAGCCATAAATTTGTTAAATGTTAGTAACAGAAAAAAATATTACATAAATGAAAAAAAGTTAAATGTCTTAAAAATACATACAAAGATGTAAATTTTTTACAGGGTAATATACATATAAATGGATAGCATTATATGTTTGACTTTTAAGGACTTAGGTTCCATCAAAGTAGGTCTCCTTTCCTACACCCATCATGTAAGTTAATTGTGTGTAAAACAGATCTTGACATGACATATTTTATAAACAAAAGCATGTTAACGTTAACTCTACTCATTTAGTTAAAAATTAAACTACACGATTATTTTGACAATTAAGGAAAAAACAAAAGTGACTTTTGAATAAGTGTAAATAGGACTAACTTTAAGTTTAATATTTTTTTATTTTGGATATTATCTGTATAATTGGAGATATAAAAAATTGATCTTATTTTATAATATCACTTTTTGAATTTTTGTTAATGATACATTAGTAAGTGGTATGTGGTATTTTTAATGTATTATAATATTATTAATAAACATCGTTACGCTTTTAACACACATACATCAGAAATTAATTAATAAACCCCTTAATGTTGTACATATGAATGTTACTTTAAACAACAGTTGTCTAGATTACTGAAAATTATTACAACTTGTTCAACTACAATGGTTTTTAATTATTTGTGATGTTTAAATTAATTAACAAAGATCCCTATCTAAAGATTTTCTATTTGAGGACTCTAAGGTCTGATTTTATACTTATCAACAATAATCATTTGCTGTTTGTGCCAAAGATTTTATTGCTAAATTAAATAAGGAAAAACATCTGAATGCTCAATGCTTCACAACCTCAAATTGTGAAAAAGCAGACACTACTCGTTATAAGGGTGTTAGATATAAAATATCTAAGGTCTAACGCTTATACTTTTTCGCAAGAAAAGTAAAGTAGCCTTTATCTAATGTTTTATGCTTAATTTTTTAAAATTTATTTATTTATATAATTTTTTATTTATTTATTGACATAAAGAAACATACCGTTTCATTTTCTTAATTCTGGAAGCTATCCTTCACCTTAAAATAATTTCCGTAATTAATATAATATAATTATATTTGCTTAATATGTTGTATTTTTTATGTCAGAACGTTAATGTTCCTGCTTTTATTGATTATATCAAAGTACACGTTCACTTGCAGATTAAAGATTGATATATAACAAATACCTGCTAAATATCTTCAACTTAAACGATAACATTATTGATTGATAGATTATTTCATAAAAATGAAAGTTTTTAATACTTTTATACTTTATACTTTCAGTATGATTTACTAGTGGGACTTAAGGTTTAAGGCTTACCAAAATCTCATTGCAATAATTCTGAAATTCTGCAATTGGTAGCTCGACCTAAGACTGACAATGGCAAAAGCACTGTGTCATTTTCACTCCTCATGCTAACTAATATGAAGTAAGCATTTAGGTGTGTATATTCAGAGGTAGAAGTATATATCCATAGTAAGTATTACAACTGTATGTAAGAAATTTCTGTAAATAATACTAAAATTTGATGTACAAATGATTCTTAAATTAAACTTAGTTAAATTAAAGAATTCCAAGGAAAAATGCTTTGATTGACTGAGAGATATTCGTTTACTGTTGATATTTATTGAAGATTTTCGATCATGCGTAATATGTTTACTACTAACGCCTTCGCTGTTAAGTTTAGCTTAGCACGTAGCGAGATCAATCTATAACCCTAATGATATCGGTTCAAATTATGTCAGAATAGTTTGTCAACATTAAAGTTGCGATTTGGAATGTTATAGCTAGATTTTACTTGAGTGAACGAGAACAGTTTAACAAATATATTACAAAATTTATTTACAAATAAACGAAAGTAATCAAATATTCTATAGCAGCCATAAATTTATAGTTAGAGTCTTTTTTATCATCTTTCAGTATCTTCAGTCGACCAAAAAAGTTGCAGTTCCTTTATGAAATGTCCAAGACATTGCATGCATTGGTGTGATTTTGTGCTTACAAGGTACATGTGAATATTAAGATAAGCGAGTACTTGTAACAATGACCATAGAAACCTTCTTCACATGGTGTCACCTTTGTAATGAGCGTATTAAACATATAAACAAAGGACAAAGGAAAAGTGAAAATGTGACTTAATTTTTCGATATGAAATATGTTATTTTTATATAATTTAGCCTTTTCTTGAAATCCATATTTTAGACATTTGAATAAAACGTCTGAATAACAGATTAAACTTAATAATTTTGTAGCGCAGAAAAAATAACTACATTTACCACGATGGCAATTTATCAACCTTGATTTTCATCCTAGTAAAGCACGAGGTTCATACATTATCAATTTAGTTTTTTGTATATCGTATAAAGATTTAAAAAATGAAAATAAGGATTTCAGTAGTTGGTTTTATTCCCTCTGTTCAGCAATAAAAAGTAGACTTATGAAAATAAAATAGATTTACATCTGGAGTTTCTAGACGTGATCTAAATACCACTGAATAAACTTTTCCATGTATGATTCAGAACTATTTTCTAAATTTAATTTTTATTTAAATTTAATCGATGTATCTTTTAGTTTTAAAAGGTGTATGTATAAATCAATAAAAGGTAGTCAAAACAAATTACGTAATAAAGATAAAGCAAATAGCAATATGAATTTACATTAAAGATTTAAAAAAAAAAAAACCAGTGCATGTCATCATTTCTGCAGCAATATAACATTTAAAAGTAATCTAATTAATATGAATATGCTTACAAACCTCTTCAAATGTTTCAATATTCTTATGTTTAATTGTTTACAAAATCCAAAGAAAATATAAAGTTTTTTTATCAGGGACGTTCTTCATCATAATGTTGACATTTTAAATTTCGGCATCTATTTACTAACATTTACATAATTAAAAATATGGCAGAAGCCATTAAGCTATTAAACCATTTTTCGTTTGTCTAGCAATGTTTAAGTATTATACATATATGAGTCTAACAAACATGCATGCACATCATTTAATGCTTTAATCATGACTTAAATATAAAACCATTTTCCCCATTTTTATACATTTTGTATTACGTTTGAACTGCAGGGTGTTATACTTAATTACTTAATGATGTAAAGTTTATTGATGACAGCCCTCTATCAACTTAGATTCGCATGCCATTCGGCCTTAAACCG
>CM056605.1:14725607-14830607 GCA_029721355.1 Tegillarca granosa | reverse complement strand
TAAAACTAACTTTTTATGTTTAATCAAGTACTTTGATTTCTTTTAACAATAACGAAAACAAAATGTCATTAGATTATTTTAGTAGAAGAGTGTTTTGGAAATCATGTTTTGGAGTGAAAAACTAAACTAAAAAGCAGAATAATTCCGATTCTTTTTGCTGAGAACAATACTGGGGTGAAGAATTTTCATTACCGTGGCAATGATAACGTAACAAAAGTAAAAACATTAGATATTACATGAAACATGTATATAAAGTTTGTTATTACCTACCTACTGCACGATAACAATAGATAAAAGAGAGAGTTATAGAACATTCGAAAATGTAAGGTTCATAACAAATATCTCCAAGAACGATATTTAAACATTCTTACATTCACATTCAATATTACCAGATACAAGTTTATCGATATATTTTTAGTTATTAAACAATTTAACATATTTGCTAAGGTACTTCTATTAACTCGTTTAAGGTTTTAATTTATTCCTTTCATCTTATTTGTAAAAAGAGACAAAAACATTAAATTTAGAGTAAACTGAATATGAATAGCTTGAATTAATTAATCATGCAGTAACATTGCATTTAAAATACATGTATTTTGCAGTAAAATGTTTTGACTGTGTCTCATGACAACATTGAATAAAATAAAATGTTTATAATTTAAATTTAAAGCGCCTTGCATACGTGGCTTGACCTGATATTTTATTTATCTACTGGAGATTTTCACTTGGAACGTTAACAAAATCTATTTTTAACTTTTGTGGAATTTCTAAATGTCCTGGGGATTTTCAATCAATAATGTTAACCTTCAAGTTTGTTTAAATTTATCTACTGGGGATTTCCACTTTGAACGTTTACAATATCTATTTTTAACTTTTATGGGTTTTCTAAATGTCCTGGGGATTTTCAATCAATAACGTTAACCTTCAAGTTTGTTTTATTTATCCATATTGGATTTTCCGAACTCTTGGTAGTACTGGCCTGTAATTTAATAGCACCGATATAACAGTTCAACTGTTTAGCCCTTGGTGCAGTTTGATACAGCATAATGATATTACCTAATATCATTAATCACTGACTGCACGTGTGTTGACGACTATTATTGACGTGCTGGTATGAATAATTCTAACGAAAATAAAGATATGCACAATTTATGCGACATTAAATAATAAAACGTTACAACTCTGTTACATAATCCTGTATTGAAACAAAAATCCATGCTATCGATTATGAGACACAATGTTGGTCTAGAACGTATGTTTTGCACGGATATCACACTCTACAAATTCTTATCCACTCCATATTCCACATATTTTTAAGGGGCCTTTAGTTCCCAACTTTTCAAGATATCTCCTTTAATCAATTTGAACTGGTAGTTTTTATTGATCGTTGTACAGGAAGTGGAATACGGATACGACTTTTGAACAAGACAACGTTTGAACCGGGCAGGACGATGTTTATAAGAAGTGATAATAATAAGTATAAAAACAAATAAAATATACAAGTTCACTTGTATAAGATCTGCAAAATACTGATAGACAAGAATTTTATAACCTTACTGCTTCAAGCAAAAAGTCTCTCAAAGTGGCCTTATATTGTTATCACAGTGTCAAGAAATGCTAACAAAATGTGCTTATAATTATGTATATGTGACTGGAAAATGCTTCGGACTTCAATATTGGTTTATTCTGGTAATTAAGCACATTTATATTCCCTTCATGCGAAACTTCAGTTAAAGCTTTGCTTTGTGTAATAGGCAATACTGTCTTCGACTAAAAAATTTCGTTTCAAGCAAATATAGAGCATGATCTTTTTTTACTTAACGAATATCTGAATGTGAAATACGAACATTACAGTCCCCTAGAAAAGTATGTAAAGTATGTGGTACCAATTTTGTCCCCTTTAACACGTTTAATGCTTATAACATCAAGACTACCAATTATATACAATTATATGATAGAACTAACTGGACAGTTTGCTTTCCGTCACATTCGAGGTAGTTTAAGGGTTTACTAACGATATTTTGTTCATCTTGTTGGACAGCTAATTCACACCTGACGTTATTCACAAAACATTTTGCAATGTCAAATTTCTTTGTACCATGCTTCTTTTCCACTGTTAGTAAGACTTTATACAGATTTTATAATAATAATAATAATAATAATAACAAGAGATTGTTACTGGGATACCATTATTATTATTATTATTATTATTATTATTATTAATTTGAGTGTGATAACTCGTGACTATCCCGATTTCGCTCTGTGTAAATGTGCATATAGACACGTAGGCCACGCTTATCGATTTTCAAAATATCATTTTGACACAGATTTGAGGAAATTGACTTAAAGACCTTGTGAATATCAAGCTTTCTATATGTAACTACCAATGAGTTGTATATATGTAACCCAATTGCCAGATAAAATATAATTGAACGACATACATGTAATTATGCTTAAATATTATTTTGAATAAAACTATTATTATTATTATTATTATTATTATTAATATTATTATTCTATTATCATTATTAAGAAAAGCTTATCAAATTTCTAAAAAAACAAATTCATTAAAAATCAATTTGACACAGTTTTCAATCATTTAAGAATTCCTTACTTAAGGCCTTGCGATTATCATGCGTTCTTCCAATGAAACATGTAATCAACAAATAATAAAATAAAATTTAATTATTTATTTATTTATTTATTTTAATCAATTAATTCAGTAATTTTATTTATTTATCTATTTATTTATCTATTTTCTATTTATTTGTCTATTATTTATTTATTTATTTTAATTTTTTGCAATCATTTTTCTTTGGTGGTCGACAAATACCTATAGCTAATTAGCTAGCTTTGTTTGTTGTATTTTAAATGTTGCTTGGACAATTTCGATTCGGATAAGGTTTAACTAAGATGGACTTTATTTCTCAAAATAATTTTTATCAAATGAAAGAAACAGCACTTTGCAACGTTAGATACCTGTGCCTGAAAAGCTACAAGAGACATAAATCTACTGTAAAAAGTGCGATGTATCTTTAGGCGAACAAATCCGTAAAAAAGGCCATTTGATTCTTAAAGTGAATCGAGAATCATCATAATTCTTGGCATCAAATGATATATTTTTATTGATTTTTTTATTATAACTAACTAACTAACTAACTAACTAACCAACTAACTAACTAACTAACTAACTTAACTAACTAACTAACTAAATAAATAAATAAAAAATTCTTAAAAAAAAAAAAACAAAAACAAAAACACGTTAGTTTATATATACAAAGTAACGTAATAAATTTATATGTAAATGTACAATTGTTTCTGTACGCTGGTGTGTGTGTGTGTGTGTGTGTGTGTGTGTGTGTGTGTGTGTGATTTAAAACCAATGATTTTCAAGCCAGGCTATCACCCTATATAGATATTTAAGATGTATCTAGAGGTACCTGAATTCTAAATCAATACATAGTCATCCAGTCTCTGTTTACATACACATAGAATTAATTTTAACACATAAACATATATAATATATCAGAGAGGTCTGGTAACTCTTAACAATTATATCCTTTCTGATGAACACTATGCATAGATTCATCGCTCAACTGAGGACATAGGTGTTCTTAATGGCCAACATGTTCTGTAATGCTGACATCCCCGCATAATTTAAACTATGAAATTTAGAATGGTAAAATCTTATTTAATGCCTTAATTATTAAAACAAACCCTAACCTGAATTTTAGATTTATCAACTTTTTAAAACTTCTTTAGATTGTCACATAGAATATAGCCATTGTCTGTATTATTAAAATCCATGTGTTGTTTTGTTGTTAAGTTGTGCCTTCCTGATAATTCAGTTATGTCAACATAATTACATGTAAGTATGGGTAAATTTTAAGAAACATAAAAAATCAATATACAATGTACGGATAAATCGTTCCAAATGATATAATAAAATGATAAATAAAGATCAATTGTTTTAGCTGAGCCCTTTCAATAAACAAAATCAACATGTATATGTAAGTAACGAACACACTATCTTTTAATTTCACTTACATCGATAAAAGTTCATTGACTTTTTCACTGTCATTTGAAGATTTTTATTGCATTTGTCGTATTTTTGTAATGGCTAGTTCTATCACGCCTTTGCGAAATACTTTACCAACAGGCGTTTTTGGAATTGAGTCAACAAACAGAATGTACTTAGGAATCTCAACCCCGTATTCTGATTTTGATAAGTAACTCATTCCTGATGCCATTGCAGAAATTATTGAATCTTTATCCAATGTTTTACCAGGCTTTGGAACAATGCATGCACATTGTTGTTGAAAAAATTTCTCATCATCAACAGGCACCACGCAGACCTCATCCACATCCGGATGTTGTTTTATTTTTTCTTCCGCCACGGCTGGATTTAAAATCGCACCTGCAATAATCATCATATCAGATTGCCTTCCCATTAAAACAATGTCGCCACTTTCATTCATAATCCCCACGTCATCGGTTTTAAACCACCCATTTGCACTGTAAACTGAATCAGTTTTTTCTTTGTTATTTAAATAACCTTGAAACTTGTTATAATGCCTAACCATAATTTCTCCTTGTGTGTTTACTGCCACAATGTTTCCACTCTGATCTACAATTTTCATTTCTACACCTGACACTGGTTTGCCAATCATAAACGATTTGAACTCTGACGGCCTGTACACAATTTTTTCAGAAACAAAACCAATCTCTGTTGAACCGTAAAAATTAATGAATTTCTTAGCGAGCTTACAGCCAACTTCCGCACAAATAGCCGGTATCGGTAGACCTGTTGTTCCAACTGATTTCATTTTTCTTGTTGTATCTAATTGATTTATGTTACCAATCTCTGTAAGGCAGTATGGGAAAAATACAGCGACATTACAGTATTCTTGGTTCATGCATTTGTATTCGAACACTGCTCTTTCTGCAACTGAACTAAACGCCATTACAGATAGAAGAGTAACGCGGGTAGCACCAGTGTATAAAAACGTGTGAGGAAAACCGGCACCCCAAATAAATAATGAAGCGTTGAAATAATTGTCATCTGCTGCTAATTCGAGTGCTTTACTGTTTTCATAACCCATCATAAGAATAGAAAAGTGTGTCCTTGGTACAGCCTTAGGTATTCCAGTACTGCCGGAAGTGAGAAAAATTGAACATATGTCATCTGGATCAACTTTATCGAAGATGATTTCCTGATCTGTATTACAAATTTCTTCCACAGAGAATGGGAGGTTTTTACTTAATGGTTGTCTGTCACATATCACTAGTTTCAGAGATGGAATTTCAGTTGAGTTTACTTCACCTCTTTCCCGAAATGTCGTAAAAGTTTCCAAAATTTTCCAATTTATATCTTCTCGTCCTGGGTTGAAAATAAGAGCTTTGCACCTCTTAATGCTTTGCATAATTGATATAACATCCCGTCCATCAAGTCGTTTGAAGTTGAAGTAAAGTGGAACTGCCCCAGAAATGATTGTGCCAAAAGCACTGATCAGCCATTCCAATGAGTTTGGCAGCGAAACTCCAACGATATCACCTTTTTGAACACCGCGTTTGATCAAACCCTTAGCAAACTGGATGGATTTATCATACAGTTTCTTACAGCTGATTGAAATCTTATTCTGTCCAGGTGATAACACAACAAAAGCTGTTTTGTTTGGTTGTGTTTCTGCCAGATATTCCAATCGTTCTGGTATTGTGCAGTAAAAATTCGCATCAATCTGCGGTGTGTGTATGTAACTTTTCCTTGTATTCATACTTCTAGATCAAAGTTTTGAAAAACAAATGTTGTCTGAAAGGCAGTGAAATTGTATAGACGGCACATAATCTCCATTTTATTATCTATCGTACGTGGCTATGCATTATTATCGCCTACTTCTAACTTGTACATGGTCATTATATGGTCAGGTGAAAAGAGTTCAGAAGCGTTTGTGAATAAATAGAAATCTTCTGCTAAATTTTAAGTATTTTCTTAAGTTATATCGACGTAATTTATAGAGATAATTATATTTGTTAATCAAAATGATACATTATACAGTATAATCTGGAGTATCTAGAGCACGTGATCATTATCTTTTAAAAACACCATACATGTAATATACAAATATATAAATTACAGTCTTGTAATATTTTGATCCTGTATTTTACTATGAAATGTGTCTTTTTTCCAGAAACAAAAATTATTACCGCCTTTTTGTCAAAGGCAAATCAACAATTTTTGTCAATTGATTAAAATGCTCTTATGTAATATATATATATATATATATATATATATATATATATATATATCCTTTCTGTTTTTCAACTCAATTAATTCATACCAAAAACAAAAGTTGTCACTTTGAATAGCAAACATTCATCAAACTACTCCATAATATAATCTTAAACCATGGATCCTTACTTTTACTTTTTGATGTTATTTCAAAATTATCTTTTTTGGTGTAGAAATAGGTCAAAATGACTCCCCTTAGTTGCCCCTGTCCTATATACTTCGGTTTTTATCTAGTTTATGTCTCTTTATAGTAGAGTTTGTACTCTGGCTAGAGCAGTGTGTTGTTGCTTTGCAAATAAATATATACGTGTATATTTAATGAGTTAAAAGAATGAATTATTGGAATTTTTTGTGATAATGCATAATTAAATTCTCATTATTATTATCAATAATCAAGTGGTAGAAATACTAATTGGATGTTTGTATGGCAACATCGTGATGTACATACAATACTATTCATTTCTTATTCATTTGAAATTCTAAATAATTTGGTAAATAATGCGCTCATATGGCTTAAGTTATTGCGACATATTTCCGAAAAGATCAAATTAGATTTTGCTTTTGACAAGTACATATCAATGTTGTGAATCTTACTGAAGATGAAAATACGGCTGTCGATTGAAAATTGAAATTAAATAATCTAAAAGTTATCATATATTAATCTATCAATACTTCATTTATACACCTTTTTAAGCTAAGTATCAAATTTGTTTAAATGAGATGCTATGTTTGTTAATTATTTCAAATGTTATGATGCAAGTTAAGTTAGCATTTAGCAGTAGGGGAAACAGCTGACTTAAATATAAATTTCAAAATAATTAAAATTCGAGTTCCGCACAGCTGTGTATTATGTGCAAATAGCAAGTAGTTATCGATTTGTCAAAGTGTAGGATTTTGAATATTTCTTTTTGTAAAAATTAAAAATCCTGCACATGACAAAATATTAAACATTTTGACTAGGTATGTGAGAAGATTTTACACTGTGGTGTTTTGAAACATTATGTGACTGTAACGCTCTCTACATACCTCAACAGGACAAGTTCCATTGATGCCGACACAGAATATAACTTCAAAATTTGATCAAGAGACACCCCCAAGCATCAAACTCTCATTTGCCAAAATTGACAGTCTAAGAAAGTTCCATAGTGTACAAGATTTAAGAATAGAACATGATTAATAGAAAACAAAACTTTTAGTTTTCTGCCAGCTTGTTAACTAGTCTCCACGCACTGCGCTCTTTACATCTTCTTAATATAATAAAAATTATGACAGGGTTCCAATGGAATTCGCCAGTGTACCACGTGATACCTCATAGCGTTTGTGCTGGAAAATTATTTCTATTGGCAATGGAATTGCATAAAGTATAAAGTGACGTTTTCCCGTAATAACGACGCTTTTTCGGGAATATTTGACGTAATTGTTATCCATTTCATTCCACACAAACGTTAAGAGGTATTGATCACGTGGTACACTGGCGAATTCTATTAACTCTTTTTTAGATTTGAAAGTTCTATTGAAGTTTTAATTAAGTTGAAGTACATATTTTCTTTGAGAAGTTGTTTTTTGTATTTCATATTTTTATTTATGTATTTATTGTTTTGTTTTGTTTTACTCCTATATCGCTTTTTACCACCTTCATAGTGTCTCAATGGTTGAGCGTCCACTTTGAGAGCGGTTGGATCCTTTATCAGGCTTTAAAATTTTAAATTTTGCTTCCTCGCCTGGTGCTTTGCATTAGTAGGACAAAGTATCGACTTGTTCACCCGGGGTCAAAATAATGGACTGGGGGAGTGGTATGCATGCCTACAGCATACTGACTTGGTGAGGTAGCACCTTGACAAAAGTCCTCCCTGACTTCGCGCTAATAATACAGATATCTAACAACCAACTGAAAACAACTGATCCGTCTTGCATTCTTTAAATTCAACATTCGGTAATAAGACGTCTTTTCTGTAAATCGAAACAATATTTTTGGTCTTCATTACGCCTACTACAGGCTACTAGTAAGAAAAAACAGTAAGCAGACAAAGCAATGTTTACTGCTGTATCGAGAAGCACACACGCAGCATTTTATATTTTTAACGCAATGACATTAAAGTTGCCAAATTTAGTAATATTTGCATAAACTTTGGAAATTAACAGAACATAAACTTTCATTTACATCTTCACAAAAAGTTAGTTTTTTAAAATACTTTTTATAAATTTGCTATATTTTTTATCTTTTTTAAATTTTATAATCATTATCAATTTAATAGTATTGAAATTCAAAAGAGGATGTCAAGCGTCAGTTGATTTCAATATATCGTTTCTCATAAACTAGTGATTAAACTTTAACCAATTAATGTTAAAGGAAAACCTCTTAAGGATGTTGTTTTCATCTCAACTTTCACAAAACATATGACTGTAAGAGAAATCTAATGTTTTATTTTAATTTTTTAGGGTCTTTAAAAGAAAACTTTCATCTGATTCAGCTGGAACTTGGTCAGGTGATTTGTTATGGAAGCAATATATGGGATTGCTCGACAGCCTAATCTTGCATCCAAGATGACCACTGTTACTAAAACTAGACTTTTTCACCAGGCTCATGGTTTCCATTCATTTAAAAAAAACCGTGCATCCGATTGAGCTGAGACTTATTTTACTCTGTATGTAATTCACCGAAGTTTACCATTTCGGGGGTGGGGAGTGTTCTCTGAGCACTTTGTTAGAGCCGTATTCGAATAGTAATGTTATTGTCAAACCATGAATTAGTTTATCTTAAACATAAATTTAGTACATAGTACAATAAGGAATTCCGAAATAAGAACAAAAATCTTATATAAACCAGTCTCCCTGGATAACATGTGACATTACAATACATACATATACATAGAGTTACAAATATATGATAAATAGCTTGAAAAGTAAATCAGTAAACAAGCAAGCAAATAAATAAATAAGTAAAAAGTGAAAAAAAAGTAATATGTCTATGTGGGTCTTTGTTGGTTACAAATAATACAAACATGTTACTATAAAATTATGTATTAAAACGTTTTGACTGTATGATGAATTCTTGAAAAGTTACGGGGCCTCGGTGGCTGCGCGCTTACGGATCACAGCGCCTCTCACCGCCTGCGTTCGAATCCCATTCGGGACAGATCCTAGTGTGAGAAAGTTTGTCAGTTCGCTTGCCGAAGGTCGGTTTTCTCCGTCACTCCGGTTTCCTCCACCATCCCAGAACTGACCGCCTCGAAATAAGAATCTTGACCCGGGGGCGTAAAACACCATAACCCCACTCCACTCAACTCCACTCCGCCCCTTGAACAGTTAGGATTTCTTTGTTTTGTTGATTTGATAACATAGGGTCCCCATACAGTAATTTGTCAATACTTAAAACTTAAAGATGGTGCTTTAGCGAATATTAATTAAGAACTAACAAAAATAGGAAAGTGTTTCGAATTTTCAACGAATCTTCTGCGACAAAAAGGGTCGATATCTTAACTTTTGTAAAACAAATGACATTGTAAAGAAATTCATTCCAATCGTAATCTGGCATGAAATATTTGCCCCATTCAAGATCCACAATGATAATACACAGGGAGTTTGAAATTTATAAATATTGAATACAAAACAGATAGAAAGCTATTCTTAATATCATTCCTATCCCTTATAACTGATGGTAAAATTGAATTAAAATAAAATGGAGTTCTGCATCATATACTTTGGTAATTTTTATAACCTTGTGTATTGTGAGAATGAATAACGTTATAAAATTGTGGAACAAGATCACATAAACAAGAAAGAGCCAAATTGTTTTTTTTTTTTATTTTGTAAAAATCGTGCAGCTAGTTCATATATTAAACCATAAAGAATACGATTGTAAAATGTACGTATGGTATGTTGACATAACATGCAGTTACTAAAACATGGTTCACAAATGACTTTAATTTATTTGTAACAAAGACCTGGTATATTTTATAGGCCAAGAATACTTTTAAAATATTTTATTAAAATATCAATCTGGCAATTTGTCAATAAAAGAATTATATATACACTACAGGCTGCAAAATTTGTAGACATTTTACAGGACCTTTTACAGGTAAACATCGTGCAGGTACTACTTTTACATAGTTTTCCATCCAAAATATCTCGATTTTTCTTCACCAAATGTACAATGGATTATGAATAAATAACAAAATGGTAAGTATGTTTAAGTAAATATTTCCTTATATATATATATATATATATATATATATATATATATATATATATATATATATATATATATATATATATATAATCGCTTAAATTCGGCACATTCTTATCAAAAGTAATCTTTACTTTGCAGAATTATTTCCGTTTTAAGTAAATTTATGTAGCTTCTGCACTAGTCGCGCAGTTTGAATTAAAATGACAATCAATATAGAAACTTAATATTTAATTAATCAGTTTTGATTAAATACAAGTAATCATGTATGACTTTCGGTCAAGAGTTTTTTTTCCATTGATAAAGGCATATACATTTGTATTTTCTTTATAAAGGAAAATGTAGTGTCTGTAGAAACCTTCTGTTAGCAAAATGGGAAAAAATTCATAAACAATATATAACTACTAGTATATGCGGTAAAATTCGAACAAAGATAGAGGTTCTTTGATCCATAAACAGGTGCTTTATAGCTCTGGACTTGTAACGGATTAAAAGGATTATTTATATGTTAATGGTTACCATTGTATTTAAACCGGAGTGCAGCAACTGCCGTAATTATTATAGAACCTATACCTAATGTCATCTTTTATACATTGTCATCCATCTTGTTTACTACTTAATGACTTTTTTAAATGAACAACTGGTTTTGTTTGTAATATAGGAAGAATGTAAAACCATAAATAACCAAGATTTGCATTAAATGATAACTGAAATATTGATAAATGGTGATATGTTTTGTATTGTAGATTTCAATATCGTTGTAATAAAACTTTGAAAAAAATCATTAATTTAATTTTTATCAACTGATGTTGTGGATCAAAATCAGCTAACGTCTGGCAGTTGACAAAAGTGTGCGAAAAACAAATAAATGCTGAAGATGTTTATCGAATGTATAGAATTCCATAATTTTTTTTTTCAAACATCACGCAAAACTGAAGTTAATATAAATATTTTGGATACACATTCTAAATTAACTAGAGTAATTGTATAACTCACTTTTAGAAAATATTTATATGTTACATTATTGGGTTGTCGAAGAAGTTGTAGTAAATATATACATTTTTTTCATGTTATGACCACCTTGGTTTCATGAAATCACTTCCAATAAAACCAACAAGAAATTATTAATACAAAAGGCGTTACAAAGTACAGCATTTTTTTAAAATTAAAAAATCGATTAAGATTTATTAAAAAGTCCAACACTGTACATCAAGTTATCCAAAAATCTTAAATCTTTATACCACACACACACACACACACACACACACACACACACACACGTGTACTGTACAGTGATTGCTTAACATCAAACAAATATTTTCTAATTTTTTTATACACATAATTCATTACAGGAATCCGTTGGGGAAGAAAGCGAAAGTGATGAAGAGGATGTAAATTTTTAATTTCTAGTGCTGTATTGCACGTTTGTAAATTTCCCGTGCTCTGCATGTGTTAATTTTTTTTTCTTATTTTTCTTTTCTTTTTTTTTTTATTAAAACAGACGTTTATAGAATAGAACAAAAATGTGGATTTGTGTGTCCGAAATTCAAATAATAAGAACAAACACGAAAGGAATAAACTATATTGCTGTCGAACGTAAAGGGCACCAATACATCACCTAAGTGAACCTATACTTTCGTACGAAGAACATTTCAAAATTGAACAACAAAAATCCTGAAGATTTTACAAAACAAGCTTCAACTACAAAATTAGGACCTGGATGTAAATTCATTATCACCAAATTTTTGTTAAAATATTAAATTCATATGAATAAAATTCTATAAACGAAGGATATTTTGTTAATTACTGTATATTAAGAGATTACATCCTACACGATGTGTGTTTGTGTGTGTGTGTGTGTGTGTGTTTTGATATTGTTCTTGTTAATTTTTTGGTTGATATTATTTTATTGTGTTAAAGTACATAGCGTTTGAAGGACATAAGCATTGTATTTTTACTTTTGAAAATCTTACTTGCTAAACTATATACCAACATTGTATCAATTGCTAAAATATATACAATCATTTTCTAATTCAAATTTAAGAAAACAGTCCGCTGTTAGTATCATCACAAATTCTTCAGTTTTTAACATACCAAATGAGCAAAAAATAACAAGACATGAAATGACATTCAAAACAGACAAGAAAACAGCACAGGATGAACAGACATTGGGCTACTGATTATAAATCTATAACATCGGACAAACATTGGATACATTAAAATAAAGTTCTAGTTCTACCATAGACCAATACAATCCTTATTTCTATTAGTAATACAAGTACTTACATACCAAAACGTCAACATTTATTTGCAGGTGTTTTTGTGAATTATCGATCTACCTGAGTAAAATAAGTGCTAATGATTTCGTTATGTATTTTTGTTGATATTTATGTAATAACAGAATCTAAGACAAGAATAAACCAGATGAATGCATTTTATTACTAGTAGTAACAAAGTTCTACTCAAATGTCTTTCATACCACTAATACAAATAAATACTTTTAATATCCGAGTCATTCAATGTATATAAATGATTTCAATTCATAAAAAAGAAGAGTAGAAATCACAGGTAACTTTATTTTTTGATTACCAAAATTCTTTTCAGTTCCCCTATTTATGCAACTACCACTATAACATGCACATATGAATTAACAATGCAGTCCATAGCAATCGGCTTTATTTTCTATTGATCATGTTAATTGTATTATTTGTAAAAGCGGTAATAGAGAAGAATGCAGCATGCTAACTCTGAAACACTTATTTTAAATTATTTGCTTATAGAAAAACTCTTCTTTTTGTCTTGGTACGCATCGTTGAAAAGATTATTTTTTGTTTCGATGTTCACATGCTATGGCAAACAATCACCTGCAGTTTGTTAAATTTTAAAAAAAGCGCATGATTGCTTTTGTGCAAACCAAGTATAAATCTAGCAACTTGTCGATTTTTGTTGGGGATTGTTTACTATTTGCTAAAAGAAAGTGAAAAAAGTGGTGGGCTGATTTCAATAAATTGTGCGTCAGAGTACATCATACAGGAATGTACAGATCTGATTTAAATTAAACTCATAGTTCGAAATAAATAATTTTATTCTAGTGATCTTCCACGGGATATATAAAACAGATTGCACACTTAACATGGACATAGTCTCGCCAACACCTAGCGACAAAGTAACACCTTTTTTTCTACCACTTATAGTGGATAAACACAATTTGTTTAAAATTTCTATTGTTTTTGACAGTATTTTTTAAAAACACGAATCATTTTTAAAAATTTAAAATTAAACACTGACATTTAAACCGAATGTTTAATTAACATGCAGAATAATCCTCTTAAAAATATCTAGGAGTACCTGGAGAAAATTTTAACCACTATTATTATTCAAGCAAAGAGGCAAAATATTTATCTCCTAACATGAACTTCAAACCAAGTGAGAAAATCTCGTACAAAATAACGTATATTTCGTCCAGAATTTCTGCATGTCTATTATTCGCTAAAGGGATGGATTTTCGGAGGATAGTTTGAGTTTATACAGGGTCAGTAAAATCCATTTCTGGATTCAAACTTTGCCCCCGCAACATATGGATTTTACTGAGCCTGTATAAACCAACTGTAGAAAGTCCCCGCAGTGGGAACAAGACTTACAATACCGTAGTGACTGTGAACCATACTCATATACGCAGCAGATGTAAGAATCTTACAGCAAAGAAACGGAAAGTTGACAATAGAAAAGTTGTCATCAATCGTAACCTTTCGTGGGTGTCATAATTGAGGTATTAACTAATCTTTTATGTACATACATAGTACTTGTTGTTTCATAAATAAAACTTATTTAAAATAGTCATCATAAATATGGCAACTTAAAGTTATAAAACTATATGTTTAATATGTTCGTTCATAAAACGTTTTCGTAGTTTTATCCAGAATATACCAGTGTGAATTAAAAACTATAGAACTAAAGTGATAGAAACGAGTAGAAATCAAAATAATTGATTTATTAAAAATTGTGGAATGTTAAGATTTTTTGTATTGATGTTATTAACCGTTAAAGAGAGATAAATCTTGCCAAGACATTCTTCATTTTTGATTGACACGGCATGCTTAATACTTTATTTTTATCAATACATAATTGTTTGTCATATGCATATTTGGAAAAACAAAAGTCCAAAACTTTAAATAAAATTACTCAAAACTTAAAAAACCTCTGTACAACTTACTGACTAAATGGGAAAAAAATAACTTTAAAAAGACTTGTTCAAAGAGTTTCTTAAATTATGTGCAAATAACAATATTTAATATTTTCAACAATATAACAAATTCACTGTACAAAATATATCTTAGGTACCTCCCTAGTTTACAACACAAGATATGATGACATGATTCGAATACTAGTATTCATGATGATCACCCTTAAAAACTCTGAACAACAATGAACTCCCGATTATTAACTTATTGCTCTTTCCTTTATTTTTCTAAAAAATTAAAACCGTTTTCCCCTTATCTATTGCATCTTAAATCATTGATTCCTTTTTCATATTTCTCTAAAATTCAACACTATATAGTAAAGAAATGGGATTTGCATTTAATTAATTTGACCTTTTTTAACCTTAAAATACCCTTATGTAACTTTGGATGAGGCCCAATTAGATCATTGAAGTAATTAAATTTCTTTTTTTTCAACATAAATTCCATATTTAGGAGAAATTGGATAGAATTTTTAATTTAAAAATAGAATTTGGTTCGGTCAATGTTTTTTTTTATTTAATCTTCTGTTATTTGTATGAGGAAAGGTTTTGATAAAAGAAAAAAAGAAAAAATATATATATATAAAAACGTGTGACAAACAATTATGGACTAATAGCACTGCAATTATTGGGCAAAACAGTCGTTCTAGAGCAATACATTAGTAAAAGTGCAATGCAGTCCTACTAGCGCAATACAATCGTGCTAGCGCAATACATTCGTACTGGTGCAATACAGTAGTACTAGTGCAATAAATCGTACCAGTATAATACAGTTATACTAACGCAATACAGTAGGACGAGTGCAAAACAGTCGCACTAGCGCAATACTATCGGTGGTAAATATGAAAACCCCAATGGATAGCATTCTATAGTTATACTTTGAATCCATTCAAAGGGCGAGCGTTACCACTTAAGGATTACAAATGTTGTCTCTTTATTAATAATTAAGGAATAACTTGCCATCTGAAGTCGTTAATTCAACATCTTTAAACATGTTCAAATCCAGACTGAACGAACACTGGAAGGACGTTGAAATCAAATTTGACCCCAGTTGTTACAAAACAGGAACGGAAGTGACAAGTATAGATGTAGAATTAATCAAATGGGTCAGAGAAGCAGTAGCCTATAGTAAAGACCTCGAAGAACTGGTAACTGGTAACTGGTTAAAAATCAATATCAAAACATCGAACTAATTTGTGTATAGTGGCGCATTGATACAATGTGACATTGTTTACGTTGGCTGTGACACACTTACGTACGACATAACACAAAGTAGGTCATAGAACAATTTTTGATTAATACTAAGACACCGTGATTCAACAAGGTTTTATTTTTTATTACGAATGTTAAATGTTGTTACGTCATTTTAAGAAAAAAATGTGTAAATTTTCACTGTCATTGTTTGAAAATGCATATACGTGACGTCAACATGCCGTGTCAGAATTTTAGTCACTTCGGCACCGAGTCATTTCGACACCGGCAATAGGTCATTCGAAAAATTAGCTAAGACCATAGAAGATCGAAATTTACAACTGAAAACAATCATCATCATCATCATCATCATCATCATCATCATCAACATATTTAGCTTATGTTGTATTTCTATGTTCAACAAGCCCTGATCCGCACAATTCAAAAGAAATTCTTATCAAACTTCCTAATACATATACCAACATAAGTAGGTCTTTTCAGACCCATATCACTTGCTTTTTGCCGCCTTTGGTACCCGACTTCAAAGGAGGTTTTATGATGATTATACACGGTCTAGTGATCTGTGACAAATGTAACTGTAAAATGTTGCTGATTAAACTTACTTAATTTTTCAAAGTTAAATATTAAATCTGTACACAAACATGGAAACCCAAAATAATTTTTTGAAGCAAATCATAAATATTTTCCTGGTGCCGAACTTAATTTTTAAGCGGTTAGCCTTAATAAGGATATTTCATACCTTAGAGAGTCAAGGTGTGTTGTGATTACTGTCCTCAGTTAATAAGTGACAAAAAAAATTACATCATTTGTCAGAATTTTATAAATTCATTACAGTGGTTACAGTAAAAAAATATGTGTAATGTTTATAAAAGATAATGTTTAAGGCGAAATGCAGGAAGTGTTTTCAAGCATACTTTGATCATACTGCAGCAGGCACCAGTTATCCGTCTCGAGTGGGATTCAACCTCAGGCGGTGAACAGCACTGTGATCTGTAAGCATGTGCTTTAGACCACTCGGCCACCGAGACCACTTACCCGTAATTGATGTAAATGAAAAAATGATGTGCTGTTTGTGTAAACTGTAATGTCAGTTTACCAATAAAAGAATTTATTTTCATCATTATTATTATTATTATTATTATTATTATTATTCAGGTAAACCATCTCAACTGTATAACTGATCAAATCCAGACTGGGCTAGCTCCTACTTTTAAAGTAAAACAGCTTACCACCAAGAAAGCGAAAAAGGCTTATAAAGACTGACAGGTATTTACAATAATTTGTAACAACTACTGGGATGTGGAGTGCTGATTCAATCATTCTTATGCAGAATAAATTTTGAGTACTGACGATGGCTGACTTGAGGTCTGAAAAAAAAGGCAACTTTTAGAAGTGAACAGAAGCATGTAACTTTTTTATTTATTGCCTGGGTATAACTGCAGTAACTAAGTGTAAAGTACAAGGTTAGGTTTGTACCAAATTTATTATGGAAAATAGAGTAAAAAATTCATAGGAAAACTGAATTTGAATAATTTCATTTACAGAATGAATATATTTCAAACCAAGATACCAGCATATAGCAAGTTTCTATTTAAAAGTATGATTCTTTTATTGATAATAAGTCCCAGTGAAATGTTTTTTTCTATTCTGCTATGGCCTTTCCAAAAATGTACATATACATATTTTCACTTTTATATGTTGACAATAACTTGAGAGTGACTAAGCAATGAAATTAAGTAAAAGAGTTTTTATATACATGTACAAAATATATATCATGTACATTCATTTTCTAATTATCTAAATATTGGAGATTTTTTATTTAATACACACAACTACTGCACAGGAAGCATTATGATAAAATAACAATGAAACAGAACATTGTTAGCTTTGGTCTTAATCTAGGACAGTCACAGTTTGCCTTTCTATTCATAGTAAATAGGTTACATGAACAATGTACATGGAAAAAAATGTGGAGTTAAGAGTCTTAGTCCATTTGCCATCATTGCAAAATTTCTCAGTAGTGATAAACAATCACAAATTTATTATGGAAAGATTAAGTTTACAATGTATATTGGGTCAAGAAATTGTAAATACATTTTATCAAGAAAATAAAAATCCTTTTCAGAAGTTTAATTTTTACAGACAGATAACTGAGTGTAAAACATTTCTGATTATACTTTAGTTTGAGACCTCTCATTGTAAGTGAAATTTATTGCAAACTGCTGCACAACAACTTTATAACAGTATAACCTTTTTTTGCTTCATCAAGTTATACTCAAAGGTCTTGATATACTTATTTCAATATTTTCTCAGGAATGTTAAATACGATTCATTTTTCAATCTCATTTGTTATTATTTGAAAAGTTTATGTTTTTTTTTCTCTTCAGAAATAACAGACTGAAGGAGCAACAAGCAAATAAAGAAAAACACCATGCTGCTAAGGCTGTTTAGGATTTATTTGAAAAATTAGTCGAACATTGCAGTAGATCTGAACAAGATACCATAAACCAGAATGCACCCTTATTTGTAAAAATGGACACCTTTGAACTAGACAACTTACAATTCTTGAAATCAGTTACAGAATATCCATCTATTGACAAGAGTCAAATTGACAGTGAAATGCATTGATAACAGAAAAATGCCCATGATTATCAAAGCAACTTTATTTTTTATACTTGAAAGTAAATCCTGCTAAAACAAACTATTCTTAATACACAAGTGATATCTTTTCAGACATGTTGTAGTCTATTTAACTTAACTTTTAGATGGATTCTTTTATATCAAATGGCCATATGTCCTTAATGAATATATGTCCTTTTGTAACAGTATAAAAATTAAGATAATAAATTTTAAAAAATTAACATGAACTGGAACTTATTTTTATTGGCAATATTTTTTTTCATGTAGCTGTTGATGAAAATTTTCTCCAGAAATTTTTTTTCATGTTATTAAGGTACCCTAACATTAGGGCCTTGGTGGGCAAGTGGTCTAGGGCACATGCTAACATCATTATGGTTGCTCAGCTGGTAGAGTCCTCGCTTTGTATGTTGCATGTCAGGGTTCGAACCCATCCTGGGGCTGATCAAGACTAGAAAACTGATAGTTACTATCCTTTTGCCAAGTACTCGCCATTTAGAAATGAAAATCACAGGGTTTTTCAGAGTAGACCTTAAACACTGGTGTCCAATGCTGGGACATGCATGGCACACTAAAGACCCCTCCCTACACACTGCCCTAAGCACACTGCAAAGGTAAATATTTCTGTGGATTCACCTACAGCTGGTGACATCTTGATATAAGTGAAATATTCTTGACAAGAATGTAAAGCCCAATTAGATGAAATTAAATCACATGCTTACAGATCAAAGTACAACTTACTGAGTAGGTGTGATTCCCACAGTGACAGAACCTTGGATAAGAAGGTTTTTCACTTGCTTGTGGAAAGCCTTTGTCTATCTTCAGGCACTCCAGTTTACTCCATCAGCTTAAGACTGACTACCTTGATATTAATGTGAAAGAATTTGTATCTTGATGTGTTCAAAAACACCATTTGCCCTCTCCACTCCACTCCAGTATACCCTATATAGAATCAAAGTTGGCATATAATATCAGTAAACCAATGAATATTGGCCACTTATACAACAGACTGCATCATTTACTCCTTTTAACGACCCAGGGCAGGGCGAATAATGATAGAGACAAACAGGCAGCATTAGTTTTTCAAATTACTGATAATCAACTTATTTAGGTAATTAACTTTAAGACCTGCTTCTAAAACATTTAACTGTCTTATATGGTTTGATAACAACTAATGAAAGGCATAATTTCTATTTCAAATTGAGAAACAACTAATTGTAATAATTCCACAATTCTGTGTGCTCATCTATAAATTCATTTCATGAAAACATTTTTCTAATTATTTCTTTCATGAGTGGCATGTTATGTAATTTGGCTCTATTGGTTTTATGCCTTCACTTTGTGTTGCATTAGCAATTTTTTAGCCAGTAAGTTAGACAAGAGTAAGTTTATTAATTTCTTAGGATAAATTAAAGATGAAGTTTGTTTTTGTGAAAGATGTGGAAGTGTGTTTTACTGTTTGCCATACTCGGCAATTTCCACATGCTAGCTCCTATAGTCAGTCTGCTTCAGACAAGTACCCAACCATTATTCACAGTATGACAATGTGTCAACAGTTAGAACTTTCTCCTCAAATTTGTCTTATGTTTGACCTGGCCAGGGATTGAACCAACATCCCAACATACACTCGGCCCCACTCTGCTTTGGAATATTTTCTGCCTCTGAACCATCAAGCCTGTATTCAGTTGGTGTTGGCCTATTGGTCCTAGGTGCCAGTCTGCAAATCAGAGTGCATTACCTCTGAAGTGTTAGTTCCTCTGTCATTTGTTTAGTTTTTCTAACAGCACTAGTCTGTGATTTTTTTTTTTTTTTGGAAACTTCAGTTTCCTTTACCATTGCAAATTTGATTGCTTAAACTTATCTTTGCCAGGTTGTTAAATGCCATCAACATACCACAGTGTCTAACTAGTTTAGTGTCAGTTTGTATGTCTCTTAATCTTTCCTTGAAAACTGTTAACTTTTGTATAAAAATGTATATGAAAATACTGTAGGTAATGATATGACAATCATTTTGATATATGATTCAAGGTCATACATTCAAAGATCAAGGTAATAGTTGCGTAAGAAGTCTTAAATTGTTAATTATCTTGAAAACTATAACTTAATTGTATAGACAGGTGTAACAGAATATTGTAGGTATTATTATACTGATTATTTTTATATATGATTCAAGGTTATAGGTATCAAGGTCAAGGTCACAGCTGCAAAAAAAGAAAGAAAAAAAAACAGAAAAAGGTAAATTATCTTGAAAACTAAAAACTTCTTGTTAAAACATGTATATTGAAACATTGTAGGTTTTGATATGACAATCATTTTGATATAAAGCTCAAGTTCATATGTTCAAAGGTCAAAGTCATAGCTGCATTAGATGTCTTAAATTGTTAATTATTTTGAAAACTATTCACATTTGTATAGCCATGTATATTAGAGTATTGTAGGTTTTGATATGATGATCATTTTGATATATGGTTCAAGGTCATAGGTTCAAAGGTCAAAATCAAAACTGCATAAGTATACTGAAATGGTTAATTTATAAAAAATTATTCATTGCTTCATAGTTTCTGTGTGCTTATTAGCTACTTATAAATGAGCTTTGACTAGATATTTCTTTTTAAGTATTGATTTTTCAACTTTTCCAACAGTCTTAACATAAAGGTTTAGTGTGTAAACCTTGCCTGAAGACAATATATATATAAATACGACCTGCTATGAATGTTAACAATAACAACAGTCATGGAATAATCTGCAATGATAAATGATCTTTGCCCAAACAACTGAACAGATTTCGATGAAACTTCAATGACCAAGATTAAATGCAAGGTCATGGCATAGTTTTACCTTCGTACTTTTGTGACTTTTTCAACATTTTTTCGAAAAAATTGGTAATTAGGCTGAGTCAAAGGTCGTGAGTAAAAGAACTAAGATGCTGGTCTTCCTGTTTTTAGGTGGTTATTTTGGATACAACTCATTACTTCTTCATTACTGAATAAGATTTTTTTTTGTTGAGAGATATTTTGCTACACAGTTTCAATAAATATTTATTTTATTCAATGCAACTTTCAAAATATCATAAAGAGGATTTTATTTTGTATCAAAACACTTTTACCTGTCATTTCTATCAGGTGGGCCTTTTCTATCCCTTATTTCGAAATAAAATGAGAAATGGAGTAATGATGTTTTACACAATCACAGTTAACAGTCTGTTCAAAAATGGGGCCTGATCTAAAACTGATTACAACATCATATTTTGTGACAAAAATAACATACATAATTCCACAAAACTAAAGGTCTACCAAAATCTAATCAAAGGGCTGCACATTTTTTTTGAGAAATTGAATTTCTCCAGGGACTTTCTGTTGAAAAGTGAGATAATCAAAATTTTATCCAAACTTTCCGAGCTACCAGGCTAACCGCTTTCCAGTACTTTCAGTACTTTGATTTTTTTCTGGTGCCGAATTTGATAATTTAATCAAGTCTGCCGAAAACTGACATGCTTGCAAGTATAAACAGTTAGTGCCCGTAGAAGGGCATCATAGGATGGCACATCTATTGCTTTGAGGAATGGCAAAGCATCTATCAAAAAATTGTCTTATTTGTCCGCCGTAAGCAGCTACATGCTAGTCAGAAGTAAGTTGCAGACGGATTTTGTTTTTCAGCAAGGTCATCCATTTAATTTTACTGGTTGCATATTATTATTATTAACTAATTTTTACATATTATTGTGAAATACGGATAATATTTGTTCAGTTCTTTAATTGTTTAATCATTTTTAAAATGCCGCAAGTGCTGACCTGCTTTGCTGTTTGTGTGTCGCCATTGTAAACATTGGCCAGTCTTTTAATAACAGCGGAAATCACCGAAATAATTCGGCAAAAGTGCAAAGTTTTACGGAATAAATTGTCAAAAATGACGTCATACAGAATACATCAACCAATCACATCACAGTTAAATCGAACATCACGCGCAGTTTGTAATTATATCGAGTAGAAAGACAAAAAGTAGAAATAAATAGCACAGATTAATTGAACAATACACGGTGCAAGGTGGCAAGTGATCGGACTAGTCTTTTAAAAGGTCCCAAAGATAGCATTATAATTTGTGTATCTATTTGTAAATTTCTCGATTTACAACACAATATACTTTGTTTAACATGAACTTGTCATGAAAAAAGTGAAATTTTTAGAGAAAAACGGCCTAACTTTGATTCAAAAGGTTATTTTCTAATTCCTGTTTATTAATTTACTTATTAGTTTATTTATTTTATTTATTTATTTAATTAATTTTTTAGAGAAAAAAATGGTCTAACGTTGATTCAAAAGGTTTATTTTCTAATTCTTGTTTATTTATTTATTGATTGATTGATTTATTTATTTATTTGTTTGTTTATGAAAGACAATAACTTTGTTACTATGGTAGTAAACGACTAAATTAAGTTTTTAAATGATGGTGTAAGTATTTTCAAGTCTTTCTTATTTAATCTAGTAAAAGAAAAGAAATCGAAATTTAAAAAAAAAAACAAAGTTCTTGAAATAGAAAATGTACCAATAAAAAAATAAATAATTTTAGCACTACAAAATACAAATAAGTGATAAAAATAGCTAACAATACAAGAAAGGACACACAGATATTAAGAACACTGCATATTATATTCCGAACCGTGGAGGGACAGTGGGGAATATTTTGGTGGTGCGGTTTAACAGCTTTACGGTTTATATTACAACCAGTCGTCGAGAAGAACGCATATTACAAAACTATCAATAATCTTTATTTGACAGAACGATGGGCTTAAACTTCTCGCGTGTAATTCTTCTTAAAACGATGGTTTTAAAAAATCTCGGTTTAAGAAACAAAGAATGAGTCTCAAAAAGCCGAGCGATCCGCCTATAGGTAAATGCCAAGAAATAAGGTTACACCTTTGGGAGACCTCTATATCCCAACATCGATTCGAGGCCAAATGCAAATTAACTTTAGCCTAACGTGCCTATATAAAACATAACGTTATAAAGGTATCTCAAAATTGTTACTAAGAAAAAACTTAATATGAAAATGTGTCATTGGTCGTTTTCTCACTATTATTTCCCGATATTGTGAAGAGCAAAATTCAGAAAAAAATATTTTAAAAGTGAAAAAAATTACTAAGAAATTCATTAAAACAAATAAAACACGGACGACATACGAGATTCGAACCTAGGACTTTGAGGTTATCATTCCCTACGTCCTACCACACAGCCAGCGTAGATGGTATTGGAATCGTATGCTACCTAATATCAAGTTTGTTTTGTTTGGGGCGATTAAGGGGTAATGTGTTTTATCTTTATCCCCAAATTTCAATGCCAGCGCATCCCTCTCCATCAACCAAAATTTGCGAAAAAGAAGATAAAATATAGAAGTTTTGGTAGTCAAAATATCTTTAATGGAGAGGAATGCGCTCAATCTGTATTAATTGAAAAAAACTGTTATTTTTATCAAAAGTTTTGTTTTTGTATGGAAGTATACGGAATGCACCATTATGAAATGCATGTTTAAACATATAATGTAATGTTTTATTAAACTTTTGATATTCAAAACCGTTTTGTTCTGGTATTCTCCTCTGGATGTTTAAAGTATGAATATTATTGTAACAAATTTTAATTGAATTCTATAGGCGGATGCCTCGGCTTTTTGAGAATCACCCTTTTAGCATATGTACAAAAATAACTATGCAACAAAACTGACACTTTATTTTTGTTTATTGACTAAATAAAACACAAACATATAAGTCCATGTCCAACCCAAACCCCCGCAAAAAAAGTAAAAACTTTAAAAAACTGGCAAATCTAATTATGCAAATTGAATATTTAACATCATTACAACATCAGATCATAAGTAATCACAAAGATATAATTTGAATAATATATTAAGTTATCAATAAATGTCATCTATATTGATATGATTTGGCAGATCTATATATATTTTGATTTGAACAAAAGAGCAGCATGATTACAATAATTTTAAGGGAAGGTATATCGGAGAAATGTTATAGTATTTAATTTCTTATGATAAATAAGCTATGTAATAATAGCAATAATAATTATAGCAGATAAATATATAATACAAATACCAGTTAAATTTTAATGTTCCAGATGTGCACATTTCGGAAATTCATTCCTCATCAGTGACACTAAGACAGAAAAAATTGATACATAAAAAATATATGCCAAACAGTTGAAAATAATGAGTCTAAAGTTTCATTAGTTTCAACAGTTAATACCATATTGAAAATGCAGTCAAGAAATAGTGTCAGAACACATTTTGAAGGGCAATGCTAAGATTTTCCTAAATTATTTTATGTTAATATCAAAAGGATTTTGCCATTTTATAATGCTTGCGCAGGTTGATAAGTCTTAGGAATTCTCAAATTAAATTGCATAAAGGTCTATAGACAACAAAAATTTTGCTGTTTTAGAAATAGACATTTTTATTATTTAACAAGACTGAGTATGTTATTAAATATTCTTTTCAACTTCTTGGTATTGATAATCCCTAGCTAAAATATTGGATTAAATTTACTTTCCAACAATACTAATTATAAAATTATCAATTGGGTAATAAGAGTATTACATTAATAATAAGTCCAGTATTTTCCATAAGTTTATTGTAGTTTTTAAATCAGCAAGTTTTGAGTTGAGGTTTTTACTTTAAGCTAATATTTTATGTTGAACCACATTCCTAGTGTCATGTACAGAATTTTGAATATTTCTGACTCTAAACATTTTAAAGTCAAAAATGAGAAATAAATCTATAAATATTCTATCAAAATAAAATATAATTTCTTTAAAGATCTAATGAAATTAATAATTTAAAACTTAAAAATAAAATCTAAAACTACTTTCAGAGATAAAAATTCAAATTTGTGAAAGTGATATCGAGATATTTGAATTAATAAGCTTTTTTACAATGAAGGGTTTTAAATTTTTAAATATATATTTTGAAATATTCAAAATTCTGCACATGATAATTCTTGACACTAGGGTAAATATATTTTATCAGACCATTTTAATGGAAGGGTGTAGGGTTTAAATATTTTGAAACTGGCTTCAGTTTTGTGTAGATTTATTTTTAATTCTTATCAGATTTAGGAATTATCCAGAACATGTAAAAGAATTGTTTTAGATTTATCATCTCTTAAGAAACATATCAAGCCATCAGCAAGTAAGCTTGTTTTAAACTTTGTTGTCCCGAAATTTATACCTTTGATTTTAAAGTCATTTCTTATTGCTACAGCCAAAAGTTCTAGTTCTAAAATAAATAAATAAATAAATAGGACAGCCTCAATAAAAACCTAGATAAGTAATTTTTTCCGTGGTAAAGCCCTTGTTGAAAGCGACATTACTCACGGTATAAAGTCTTTATTTATATTAATATGTTTTCTCCGAGTATCTTAAGACTTTGGAATACAAAAGTCATTCAAGAATGTCACATGCTACTTTTGAATTTCATGAAATAATACATTCAAAAGTAGCATATGACAATTTACTATACTTTTGAATGTACTATTGCATGCAAATTCAAAAGTAGCTATAGCATATAACAATAGTATCAAAGCTTTCTTAAAGTCAATAAAAAGAAAAGTCCTGTGATTTTTTTTTTTTTTTTTTTTTTTTTTTTTTTTTACACTTTTCATCTGAATAAGTTCACAGATAATATTTTTCTCAATCTATCGATCTTCTATGAAGCCAGTTTGGTCAGGATTTATTAATTTTAGTAAAAAGTTTTTGTTTCTCTTTGCTAGTATTTTGGCTACTATTTTTAGCCACAATTTAGTAAAGATATTGATCTCTAATTTTTAAGATTACTCCCATCTTTGTATTTTTGACAATATAGTGAATTATTCCAAGTTTCTGTTCATTTGATAAAAAATATTTTTCAAACTTTATTTGAAGCTGTCTAGAACCATTTTGGAGATATCATCCCAAAATGCAACATAAATGCTTTTCAAAACGAAAAGTAATAGTGATTTTCTTTTGAACGTTTCAATTATTTCAGTGCATTTTTGCACAGTAATTTAGTTTTAGTGTTTGTTTTTCAAATTCATTTAATTTTAAATTATTGCAATTGCTGATTAATTTTGACAGATATGTTTTAAATTCTTCGGGGTTGGTTTTTATCAAGAGAAGAAGAGTAAAGTTTTGTTCATTCTTAATACCACTTTGTCTATGATATTACAATTATTCCTTTTGTTTCTGGCATTTATTTATTTCTAATTCCCTTTTGATTTCATCATATTTATATATATTTTCTGAGGTTGGGGCGATAAGAATTCCTGAGAAGACCTAATTAATTAAGCTTACGTTTCATGTCTCTTTCTTTTGATTTATTATCTTTAGATTTTTAGAAGAAATTAGACTATTTCATTTCCGAGTTTACATTTTACTGTGTACCATTTTAGATTTTATCAGTCATATTGGCATACCTTTCTTTAAGTTCATTTATTTCAATTTTAATGAGTTTCATAAAATGTTAATCCTCTAATACAAATGAGTTGAATTTCCAGAAACGAGGTCTATGGATGGGAGTGTTCCATTAAGATATCAGTTTGACTTTTTATACCGTATTCAGATAAAATGGAAGGTTTGGTGCAACTTTCTGTAAAGGTTGAAAGAATATAAGGGGTAAGTCAAAAGTTTAATCTAGTCTGTGCAATGGGATTACGTTTTTGATAGATAAAAAGTAATTTCTTTGGATAGAGTTTTCTCTAGATATAAACCATGCAAAATTCTTCCATACTGTTTTTTTTTCTTTTTTGCACACAGAATTGGTCATATATGCTCTCTGAGGTTTGGGAGATGGAGATGCCAAATTCGTCCATAAAGTCTAGTACTAATGGTTTTTAACATATATACAAACATATATTTACTGACTATGTTACATCCATGCAAGTGTATAAACAAACAAGTATGTGTGCATGACAAAACAATATACTGTACATATACATATATAAGCTTTATACTTAGTGTTATAAGTTACACACACACACACACACACACACACACACACACACACACACACTAACAAAGATTTCAAGACTTCATAAATATATATTCATCAATTATCATGAAACATTAAATACACTGTCATTTGAAAAAAGCTAGCAGTCGGTATAATATGTAATCATAGAAACGAGAAATTTGATGCACATACGAAGCTTTACCTACTAGGGATCCCATGATACTGAACGTTTAGGGCCGATATGTTTTCCGCTGAACCAATGTTTTATCATAAAGGTCAAGTCCATTGGATTGTTTTCGCGCATGTATTTCAAACGTCTTCAGCCTGCTCGATGCTCTCCATCATTTTGGTGGGTTTTTATAGACTATGTAGCGATATGTAGCTCGTGAGTATTCTGTTGCTTATTTTATGATATAATTATGTTTCTGACTTCTTCATAGGTGAATGTTTTGGCACCGTTGTCGATAAAGACGTCATCGCTTTCTGCGATGCCTTTGATGTAACGGTCTATAGTTTTTTTGAAGTTTTTAAAATTCATTTGTGTTGATAGAATATCTTTAGCATTTGGAAAAACGACTTCGTCTTTTAATTAGATCCTATTTTAAAAATACAATTTTATCAGCGACAAAACATACTAAACATACTGTTTTCTTGGAGCTTTTGCGGTTTTTTAGCAATAAAACAAATTTGGGGGCATTATATAGAACGGCAGATCCCTGCCTTGTTCTTTTATGTTCATTAGTTGTTTTAATATTATGTCTTTTTTGTTGTAGTCCTCTAGCATTGCAGTTATTAAGCGCGGTTCCCAGTTCATATCAGTTCAAGTACTGTTTCTGTGGATACATGTAAATCTAGACTCTTCTCTTAGATTTTCGTTTTTGTTCCACGTGGAACTGTAACCGAGAGGTCCTCTGGACGTTACCAAAACCAGAATAGCAAAAATAAATCAAACACCAACCAAACGTACGAATATGCCAAACAGAGAAACGCTCTGAACAAGAGGAAAAACGAATGAAGCGGGAGAGGATTAAAAGACACATTTTTATCTCGAGAAATACAAATTCAGGACGACTATGGATGGTGGAATTTATGGACATTAGTGCATTCAATATCGAACAATCGAATTACCTTAACCGTTGTTAATTTAACAATATTAAAAACGAAATAAAAAAAACGTTTTTAAGCTTCTTAGAACATTTGTACAATAGACAATTTACATAAAAAAGGTTTTATTGAAATGTATAACTTAAGTTTACAATTCTTTTTCACATACTTGCGTTTTCTTCTTTGCCCTAACAAGAATTTTTATCGTGTCAGCATGATGTGTAATTGAATGATATTTTATTCAAATCCAAACAAAACACATACTAATTACAGTACTGTAAAGAATTTATCTCTTCACATACATTAGCCAAAAATCAGTCTTTTTTTTTTTCAATATAGCCAAGCTATTTTACAATATAAGTGAATACAATAGATTATTTACTAACATGTAATATTACACTTAAATCATATTTGTTTTTTTATATTGGTATTTACCTTGTCTGTTATATATATATATATATATATATATATATATATATATATATATATATATATATATATATATATATATACTGTAGAATCATTAATATTCGTTGGGATAAAATTTCGTGGTTTTGCATTTTTTAAAAATTCTATTGATAGAAATTTTCGTGGAATTGAGTTTTGTGAAAATAAATCCCATTGAGGGCAATGGAAATAAAAAAAATTCAATGACATTTAATTTCGTGGTTTTCAGTAAACCACGAAAATAACGAAATTTAATCCCCCACGAATATTTGTGATTTTACAGTATATATATATATATATATATATATATATATATATATATATATATATATATATATATATATACACGCGCGCGTGTGTGTGTGTGTGCCTTGATGATCTACAGGTCAAAAGTGCCAATTTACGACTTACAATTTTAATCATCCAGATTCGGTTTCCCTTCGGAACAGATAGTTTTCAATTCAGGTGTCTAACATAGATAATTTTCATCGTATACACAGGTAACCGCTTCGATGCTAAAATTTTTTATGAAAAAGACGTAAAAAATCATGACTTCACTTATGAGCAGTATAATTTCAAAAAAATTAAAAAGTAACTTATGACAAAACTTGAAATATTATCAGTAACAATATCGCCTCTGTCGTTATTGTGTGATATAATTATTTGTTTAGGACAGGAACTCATTTAATTTCCTATTGCAATCATTTTAAATAATTAATTGAAAATTAATCAATACAATCCAGTTAGTATTGTTTTATGTTAGTGAACAAAATGTGCACTTATTATTTGAAGAGTACATACATTATTATCCATTATACATTAAACACAACCAAATCAATAATGAAGGTGTTGCAATAGATTGAAATCTCACGATGTTTGTCATAGGTAAACGTGTTTTATATATATATATATACTAGTATATATATATATATATATATATATATATATATATATATATATATATATATATATATATATGCTTGCTTGGTTTATTTATGACGGTTCCATTTTTTGTTTTTAATTTAAGTTTGCTTGAAAAGAGATAAAAAGTTTCAAATGTAAAAACGTTTTAATAGTAATTCGATTGGAATAAACTCAAAAAGAACTAATTCGATAGCACAACTGGTTGATTTTTGGTTCTGCCCATTTTTTACGATAATTAGGTTTCTTTGAAACACTTCTCTGTGCTGAAGACAAATGATGATGATGATGATGATGATGATGATAAAACATTTCCGTTGAAGGCAATGTATTCAGAACTTGTAGGATCGATTATTTTTAAATAAAAAAAAGTAATAAAATCCAAAGGCAGCAAAAACTTCATATCAAATCAAAAACATAGAAAAGATTAGATTTTGACCTGTTTAATGAATGTTAATAAATCTATGAACCTAAACACGATTTTTTCACAATTTGACACATACGATTTTAATTCGAAGTTACTCATAATATTGCTTCACAGTTGAGGTACTTATAAATTACATTTACCATAATAATAATAATAATAATAATAATAATAATAATAAAACATTATATTAATTGATATATATATATATATTAACTATGCACGTTTCTGTAAATATGCGCAGTTATAATGAAAAACTTTAAAATGTTCCGTCAAAGTTCATATATATTTAGTTTTTTTTAATTTGTATAAAATAAAATTCAAAAGCATTATTTCATAAATATTTCAACAATCTTTTAACTACAACAAATTAATTTTTGTGAGAATTGTATGACAAGAATTCTATTAAAAATATTAATTATAAATTTTATATTAACTAAACTTTAACTGCATTAGGAATGGTTTTAAAAGATTACCGTTAGGCAATTCATGAAAACTATTAAATATAATATTGATGAATTCGGAATGAATTCATCCGCCTCTGTCACAACGTGACAATCTCTCCCTAGAGATTACTTTGATAAATATCATGAAATGTTAACTGATAAATAATTCTATCGTAATTGCACGGTAAATAGTAAAGCTGTATGTGTCATTTAACTGCAAACAAGTGTATAAATTACTGTCTGCTCACTGTTTATTCCGGAATGTAATTGCTTAACCACTCAATAATAGTTGAGAATGAAGTATTACATATATCTGTGGTTTATTGTTCTCAAAGTCAATTTTTGTAAGTATAATATAATTTTTTTTGGTTGAAGTTCTAGGTTCCGGTAAACATTTTAGATAGGGAAATGCATGCTCTGAATTTGACGATAACTTATCTCGAACATATTTAAAGTTATTAAAATTGTTTTATGTTAATAAGCTCTTGATAGGATGATGTACTCGGGAGCCAGATGTTTGTTTTCGCAATTTATTTTTTTTATTTTGACTTAATTTTATTGAATACGAAAAAAACTTACTCGCTGTTTCTTTGGATTATAGTGCGTTGTGTCGCAAACAACAGTTATTATTTCATATCAATCTTATATACATTTAAAATTTTAAAAGTTTAATTTTGGATATTACAAATATCCATTTTACACATCTACATGAGTTGTATATATATACAAAAATACTTTGTAACTTTGGATGTACCACATGTGCACATTTTAAAAAATCATTCCTCATCGGGGACACTATGGGCCGAAAAGTTTGATAGATAAAAACATAAGCTAAACAGTTGAAAATTAATGATTCTAAAGTTCCAAAATTGTTTGAATCTAAATCCAGCTAATGAATGCTTTGCATGATAAACAGACCTTAGTTTTAAAAATATGTCAGACGGCTGAAAATTTTGCTGCATGGTACATTTTCTGACAACACAAAATATTGCCTACTGAGTTTTAGATACCCTTGGGGAGTTTTACTCCATCAGCAGCGGTAACGGCTCAGGGGTAGTAAATTTATAACAAAATACCTATTTACTTTGGATGTGCCTTATGTGCACATTTCGGCAAATCATTGCTCAGTGGCATTAGGCGCCGAAAAGTTTTATAGATAAAACCAGATGCCAAACAGTTGAAAATCAATGAATCTAAAGTTCTAAAATTATATGAATCAATATTTGTAAAATTATGTGTGTGCAGTTCTCTCTCCAGCAAATCGATCCGACAGTCCTGGTTTGAGCATAATGAATACTCAATATTATTTTTAAAAAATCAAAACAAAATGCTTTAGTTTCATGATACCGCTTAGCTTTGACCTTTCTTAGATTTATAATATGTGTATAAAGACGCTGACCAGTGAACATTTTTTTGCGAGGTTTTATCTCTTTTCTGTAAGAACGTTTTCATACCCTTATCTCTCTCTCTCTCTCTCTCTCTCTCTCTCTCTCTCTCTCTCTCTCTCTCTGTTTTCTATATTGTTAGCAACTTTATATGCATTCGAAAATCACACAAATAAATTTGTATGTTGTAACAGTTAACTTGATGAATTTAATGGAGAAATATGTACAGAAATTTAGTATTATGTGTCGCTGCATTATATGACCCCCACGTGTACTGAGATCGTTTGCAATATCAAGGTAATTTCAATGAGACTTGACAAAATGTTTTTTCTTTAATTTAGTTTAAATCACAAGAAAATTTGCCATATGTGTTTAAAAGCGTTTACATGCAATAGTTAAAATAAGGTTATTTTTCAGCAATTTTATGACTTTAATCATGAAAGAATTAAAATCATATAGAAAAATAACCTACTGCAATATGTTGAACTCAACACAACAGTCTGTAGATATCCATTCTTCAGACCGGATTTCGTTTTCATCCGGATAACTACAACGTGATGAAAAGTTGAACTCCGACTTATATCGATTGATGCAATCGATCCTTCGTAAAACGCACACCATCGATGGCTCACTGTCTATCAGTATTGAGAGCGGGAGGACGTAGGTTCGAATCCCGACCGGCTCAAACATAAGGCTTTGAGATACTACTTCCGTCGCCTGCGGTCGGCATTAATAGTATCAGCAAGTGTCGGAATAAGCGAGTGGTATGCGTTCTGGTCCTGTTTTAAACATCCGGATTCCTTAACTAAGATTTTCCCTAATTTGAATCTGGCAAATTTATAATCTTAATACTTTGGTTAATTGTTTAGATATTCAGAAATTTAAGGGATCAATGTGGAGACTACTTCAAAAATGAAATATCTATCTATATTTAGATAGTTAAATGTTTATCTGTAATTCAAAAAGAAATTGTAAAATTTTGCTAAACTTGAGGAAAATCTTAGCTAAGGAATAATTGTGAAAGCGGGGATCGATTCTAATTTAAAATCAAAAGTGCGCTCTAGCAAAAAGCAGACAATCAATGCTCTCACATTGTTACACAAACTAGTTCTTAAATAAAACCCTAGAGATATTAAATATGTTCTCATCGCGGACTGCTGAAAAATTGCTGATACTAATTAAAAAACATTAGAACTAACAAGTCTATATATTCTAAAACATTGTTTACAAAATAACAAAATAACTTGAAAGAATTTTTTTATGTCTTTTATCAAACAAAAATATCGGAATTAGCACATAACATCATAAATTATACAAAATGTCATCGTGAATATTTTCGACAGTACGATATTAGAGATATTACGGATAATCATCTTTTGTAAATATCAATAAAAATTTGATATTAAGTTTATGGATATGAGAACATTCTATAACAAAATTTGCCTCATGAGAAGGCCACGTGTAATTTAGTAGCACTGGTTAAAACGGAACCATTACAAAGAATTAAAATCTGAAACATCTTAGATAAAAAAATTAAACGGATTAAGTGGAATTGAACATGGGATCTAATTTTTGGATAAATTATAATAATAATAATAATCATCATCATCATCATCATAATAATAATTTCCAAAACTATAAGACACACATAGCAAGTTTAAATTATTGTCTTGTTTATAACTACCAAACATTTTAGATGTTTTGTCATTGTAATATTTTGAATATTTCTTAATTTTTATGTGTAGAATTTTGAATTTTTGTTTTTGTAAAATTTTAAAAAATTTCACATGACAGTTAAAATGGATTTTTTTTAGTTTCTTTACGGAGCAGTCTGGAGCCTGTCCTACCAATAGTCTTAAATTTTTTATTGTAGGCACGGGGAACAAATCGTCAGATACGTGCGATGTGGTTCTCACAGACAGTGGCGGTTTTATATCTGCACCTGAAAATCTTGACCAATCATTTGCTTGTTGGACCATTAAAGCTCCAGTAAACAAGTTCATTAGGTTAAGGTCCCTTGTGATGGATATGGATTATTCCGATCTTGTTTATGATCAACAGTAAGAACGAATATAATATTCCTCTTTTTCATATTTCTTGATATTTTTTAAATCAAGTTACAGGTTCAGAAAACCCTATATCATTTATTGTTTTACTGTCGTTGTTATACATGCAGTACGATAAGCCTGGTAGACTCTAATCATTGCCGTTTTGGGTCTTTTTAATTTATAATTTTTCTTATGGATATGTGAAGATTCAAACGTTAACTGTTCGTCGTTTCGTTTTTCATGAGAAATATTAGCCGAAATTGTCCGAGAATGAAACTTACTTGGAATTTGCAAAAATATTGACTGTTGGATTTAAGACGATCGAAAACCGTAAAAAGAGATGGTGAAATGAACCATTAACAAAAAATGAATAAAAAGTATAAATTAAAGTATAAAAGCAATTAGAGATTAATTAGGTAAACGCTAAGTTTTATGTTAACTGTTATATTTAATATATCTTATATTTTAGATGTGCACATAGCTTTCTGATACTTTTGAATAGTATGTACCTAACTGGGCCAACAACTGGCGGTCGGTTTTGTAACAGAATGGAAGTAAATGTTATATCGTCGGGGAACTATTTAACCGTGATTCTTAACGATTACACCAAAGGAAAAACAATATCAAAAAGAAATAAATTTCTATTGCAATATCAATTTGAAAACGTTCAAGGTAAGATTTAATTCTATTTAGTAAGAGAAGGGTAGGGCGAAATAAACATTTTTCACATTCTCTATTGACCAATCAAGATCTCACACAAAAAAAAAAAAAAAAAAAAAAAAAAAAAAAAAAAAAAAAAAAAAAAACCGTACCAATTTCTTGTCAAAATATATCGTAAGTTAAAGAACCGTCACAGGTCGTTTTACCTCTGATTGCACGATAGTTTCACTTAAGTATAAAAATTCCCAATTTTATATAGTTATGTTGAACAATAATGTGATGATATCGATCTATCCAGAGATAAAGATGTATATAGTATGTAATCATGTCATGCATAACGTAATAACACGAACAGGAAGCTGTCCAATTTTTACAGGCAAGTGACATTATTTTAGTTTTTCAATCAACCAATAATACACCATTTATACATAGCTTTACATCATCTACTCTAGATTTACACATTGTTTATGACAAATTGTCTGTGATAATGTCAGAAAATATATTAATCTTAAAAGAGATTAATTGCATCCACCATTTCGATAAGTTATCTGTTAACTGAAGGGTTCCCAAAGGTGCAATTAGTCGGAAACTCATGTACAATATTTACTGATAAATGTTTCATAGTAATATGACAAATGTCATAGTATGGTGGCTTATTTCTGACATCGACATAATTTTAGTCTACATAAAATTATCTCAACATGTCGACTTAATATCTCGACAAGTCGAGATTATATCATGAAAAGTTGCTGATACTAAAATAAGAAGCTGAGATAGATAACACGACATGCCGCGATACTCGTGTTGACCAGTCGTGATAAATATCTCGACATCGCGACCTTAATTTTTCTAACCTTTGAAACATAAGTATCGCACGACATGTCGTGTTATGTATCACAACTTTTCATGATAATATTTCGACTTGTCGAGATATAAAGTTGACATAGTTGAGATAATTTCATGCCGACTAACATTATGTCGATGTCAGAAATAAGCCATACAAATGTTAAAATTGGGAAAAATGATTTACTAAACCCATGCTCATATTTTTGAGTTTCATAGAATTGTTATATTATCTTTGCTATTGAGAAAATGCAATGCACACACACACACACACACACACACACACCCACACACACACACACACACACACACACACACACACTTGCGAAACTTTTTACGTCAAACGGATTATTTCTCTTTCTCGCAAACTTTACAAAAATGATGCTTACTTGAGACGTGTCGAGCATCAGATTTCGGTAAGTTGGTTAAAGGTCAAGTTTTCAAGGCAAAATGGAGATGATTGCTGTATCTGGCTCTTGAAAGACAGATTTTTTAAATAATATTTTCACCATACTGCTTAGCTTCGGCAAGTTAATCCGCTAGCTCTGTTAGAAAAAGATATCATTGATGGCCAAGATAGAAGATATATTTGCTCACACAAATGCTTATGTATACCAAGGCATTGGTTTACTATGTACTCGTTCCAATTGTGATTAGTATCAAGGATTATTGACACACAAGAAGATAAAACCCTGTAATTTCTTTATAAGTTTGTGAAAATATAACGGCATTTTGCAAACAATTGGCGATATTAGACGCGAAAACACTGAGTACTAAATCAGAATTGTTTTATATTTAATATATTACATTTTTCGAGTAACGTGAGACAAATTTGTTCCATTTAAGGTTCCAACTAAGACTGCTAATTAACCAACAACGTACTATAAGTATTCGACGTAGTGCATAACTTCAAATAAACTAAGACATTAACTATCTGTGTTGATATTTGTTTCATATATAAAAAACCAAGTTCATGGTTAGGTTTCATCAAGTCTCTGCCTTTTTGAACTTGAACTTTTTCGATTTCTATTAAAGATTGAGGTACAGTTGTACCACAATTCAAAACAGTGAATGACAAATTTAGATGTGCGTGCAAGTACAAATAGTTTCTGACACCATACGATATTTGAATATTACCTTCAATAACTGTATCACAAATATTAACTTGATACTTCTTGATGCCTCAAATTCAGCATTTTTTTTCAATACCAAACTTTTAACTAAGTAATAAAAATTTTATTTTTCAGATTGTCCCGACAACTACCTCTGGTGCCCGGGTGGTAGATGTTTTTCTCGAGATCATATTTGTGATGGCGTAGCCGATTGTTACTTCGATGAATTCTCGTGTAACACGACAAGTAAGATCAAATTTCTATATACATATGTTCATTATGCTATCCGTTTTAAAAAGATCATGTTTCTATTTCTATCTGATTTTGAAATATAGACTTATTATTCTCCTCATAGTTTTATCTCAAGTGAAAGAAACAATCGACTCAATAAGAATTAAATAAATGTATGTTTCAACAGCAACAAAATGTTATATTTTTACAAGAACGAAATATTATTTAATATTCAAATATCGGCCAAATAGCAAAATTAATAGTCGCCTTGCATAAGAATCTGTGTGTTCTTTTAATTTGCTTAGATATTCCCTTAAACAAATAATTTTAATGTTTTATAAAGTAAAACGTCAAAGTTATTTTGATAGTTCTTTGTCGAAAATTGTCTTTTAGTCCTTTTTCCTAATTAAAACATTCTTAAATCATATAATCATAAACCATTTGATTTTAAAATAAATTAGAGGTATGTTGTGATATAAGCTAAATTTAAATAACTTTCGTTATTCATTCATAACAATTATACTAGATGGCTGTAATTTATTCAATAGTCTTATTGCCATAATTCTTAATAATTCAGGCTTGTTGATTGAAGAAAGAACATATTTCAGTCTGTTTATGACAAATAATTTTTGATATTTTGACAAAAATGAAAGAAAAACAGGAGACGTAACGAGCTGAAACGCTTGGCTGGAGTAAGTTCTTTGGCTTAATCAGATTGTCCTATTATATTATTACTGTAGGTCAATGCGGGGAAATGGTTCCTCATGATGAAAACACGGGTTTGATAACATCACATAGACATTTTAACCACAGTGTATATCCTCCAAATTTGAGTTGTACGTGGCAGATTAAGGCTCCACCCGGAAAATACATACGTCTATCATCTGATCTTTTTGATTTGTTTTACTACAATGCAGAGTAAGTATCCCCGTATAGTAACTATGTAAAGTATTTCCAATTAACGGTACAAAGGATATATATATATATATATATATATATATATATATATATATATATATATTTATATATATATATATATATATTTATATATTTCTCGCATATATATATTTCTCGCATGTGATAGATTTATCTCACTGAAGGGGTGGTACAATATTTTTTCTATATCGCATCCCGCGTGATCATTTGTAGCCTATCTCAGTTGAACGGGGACTACATTTTTTTCAATTGGCAAGGGTCATAATTTTGTGGGAAAAATTATATGAAAACGACAAAAAAGACTTTTTTCATGATGAATGATATCGTTTTTTCAAAACGATGTATATATATAAAGAGAAAAATCGTTGTTTTGTTTCGCCGCGTAGGTTCACATTCTGCTGTGAGTGAAACGTTATTTGTTATTGTTGCGTTTTTTGTACTTCATACGCTAGCAAAATCCTGCAACGTTATAGAAGGGATTCCGGTATTTTTTCGTAAATTATATGCGAGAAAAATAATCAATTACTCGACTGAAGTCGAGATGGGGAAATTCCGATCTCATGGAAAAAATTTGACCACTCGATCGGGATTTCCCCAATCTCGACCCCAAACTCGTAATAGATTCTCTTTATATATATTTTAAAATATTACTAAAATAAGGCATTTCTTTATATTAATCTTTAAATAGTTTTACAAGACGGAAACCACTGAACAAATACAGAGAGAGAGAGAGAGAGAGAGAGAGAGAGAGAGAGAGAGAGAGAGAGAGAGAGTGTGTGTGTGTGTGTGTGTGTGTGTGTGTGTGTGTGTGTGTGTGTGTGTAAAATCTGCTTTTACAGAGAGAGAGAGAGAGAGAGAGAGAGAGAGAGAGAGAGAGAGAGAGAGAGAGAGAGAGAGTGTGTGTGTATCTATTTAAAATCTACTTTTATAAAAAATTTATTCTTGTCAAGATGGTAAAACCTCTCGGCTTATTAAGTACTATTACTGTTTACATATTTTATTAGATGAAAAGTTTTATCTAAATAATAATTTAATACAAATATGTATTCATTATATGTTATTTATTTTTATTCATTTTATTTTATACTTTTAAGGTGTTCTGATCACGTTCTTGTTATATTATCGAAAATAGAAGGTCCATTTTGTGGACAAACTGGAATTGATCTTGTGGCAAACACCAGCGTAATTTTCATAAAATTTAACACAGATGGTGTGCATCAAGGAATGGGGTTCCGGATACGTTATCAGTTTCAAAATCATTCAGGTATATTGCAAACTAAAGTGTAGAAAACATATATTATAGCGATATATCTTTTTTATTCTGAACTGAATATCTATATACCATTTGTCATGTAATTATTTATCATTTTCATTTATTATAAAATTTTACTACATTTGTATTTCAGACGTTTTAAGGAAAAATAAAAAAGTATGAAAGTTGTCATTACCAAGTGTGTGTGTGTGTGTGTGTGTGTGTGATAAGTGAATGAACTGTAATATTGTTAAATATCTGGTTTGTTTTTATCTGATTTAATTCGGTTTCTGATCTGTATACATAAATTAAAACGTTTTGATATTGACTTTTATGTTTTAAACTTATAGTTATGACATGTTTAGTAGTACTAATTGTTCTAATTGGATAAATGTAGAAAATCTATGTAATGATACATTCCATTGCTTTTTCTATAAATAGCACACATCGTAAATATACTATAAGCACGTATGACCAGTATACATACACACAAAAAAGAATGGTTTTTGCAGATGAAACAGAAAATGCTAAATTGCATATGAAGTATTAACAGTTCTGCTTGCTGTTGAAAACATTGTTTACTTTCCCTTCACAATTCATGGAAACATGGGCAAAATTTTAATAATAGTTTCTGAAATAACTGTTATCTCTTGTTTTCAAAAATTTTAGTAGTTGCTACATAACCAAATACGGGAGACGAGAAGGGTCACCAAAAATAAAATATATAAATTGCTCGCACGAATTGCTAACCTGCGCGCACGAGTTTTACAACTTTAGCGCACGTGTTTCACAACTTGAGCGCACGAGTTGCCAACTTGCGGTTTCCGTAAATTGTTTACAGTTTTGTACATGCGCAATAGACTCTTGATAGATTCATCATCAGTTTCAACGATTTTACCAGAGGAAGCACTCATAGTAAGTTGAATATTTATCAACTGAAGTTAGCAGAAATATTCTCAAGTAAAGATGACTTTGATTTTAATGCAGGTATTATTTATTTGAAAATATCAGTTACAGTTTATGCGTTGTTTAGCAATGTTAGTTAAAGTTTATACATTATAGTAACGCAGGAGTGTCTGAAAAAAGAAGCATCCCCTTGCGGTATCCATAGCCCTGTTATAACCTTGATATTTGATTGTCATATACTAAATGTCTACCGAATTTCATTCAGATCTCTCGAAAATCAAGTGTGCACAATAGTGGGAGAGGGAGGAACACTTGCCTTGTTTAGTAAATAACTTATACTGGTTGCTGGATTTATTAAGAATTCATGACGTCAGCGGGTGTGACGGCACGGGATATGACGTCACATGAATTGAGGGGTTCCCCGGAAATGAGTATACCGGAAGGGAATCCCAAGATCAGAGATGACAGAGTTACGACGTCACAAAGTGGGGTACCCCCAAAGTACGGTCTGACCTCCAGATGGTAGAAACGAAGTTCGAAGTACCCGTGCGCACAAGTAAGCAACTTGATTGCACAAGTTAGCAACTCGTGAGCACCGGTTAGTAACTCGTGCGCTCAAGTTGTGAAACTCGTGCGCTCAAGTTAGTAACTGGTGCGCACAAAATACTAACTCGTGCGCACCAGTTTTATTTTTTATTTTTGTTGACCCTTCTCGTCTTCCATAACCAAACGATGCTGATATTTACCTTAAATATTATAAAGATGTGTGATCGAAATACCTGTTTTCTAGAAAATAGTTATGAATTTAAATAACAGAAAAAAAATAACATAAAAACATGATATTAATTTTAAACATTTAAAAATTAAATACCCGTAGAAAACGTCTTAAGGTGAAATATATTCGGAACAGTCTGCTAAAATATATTTTGACAAAGTTCTTCTTTGTGTGTTAGGTTATGAGGTAACATTTTTGTTGGAGAAACCTACTAGAATAGCATCGCATTTTAAAAAATCGATAAATGCCTGAACGACTATGAGGTAGTGAAATGGGTGTTTGTTCTAACAACTAGCGGTTGCAGATATGTAATAGATATATTTTTTGAAACGACTGCGAACAACAGATGGATTAGCTTCAGCCATCCAACTTACCTATTTCCGCATGAAAACACATCATGCGTCAAAAGGTTAAGTCTAATCCATTGATTGCAATTAAAACTAGTTAAAAACACTAATTATATATACGGTGTATTTAATACGAGTATGCTATCATAAAAAAATTACAAGGTATCTTTAAAATAAATATTTTCAATTTTCATCCATTATATATATATAGACTGCGGAAGTAATTTCATAAAGTGTCGGAATAACCACTGTATACCAACATCAAAAGTGTGCGACACATTCGATGATTGTAAGGACGGAAGCGATGAGATAAATTGCAATTTTGACAACGGTAAGCGTCGCATTCATAAACAGATATTGGCATATCTCTCTCTCTCTCTCTCTCTCTCTCTCTCTCTCTCTCTCTCTCTCTCTCTCTCTCTCTCTCAAGACTGGCTTTTTTAGTTTATTTTTTGGCTTAATCGTTTTAAGTGTCAACATGTCGGCGTTTGTCTCATTTCTTAAGAACTTTTTTATGTTTGTGATAATGGGGACGTTTCAAGTTTGCCAAATTTTAAATGCAATTGATAACACCAAGAACACACGAGATATTTATATATATGCGTCAGTTGAGTCCTTTTCTTTTCACGGATTAATATAAATGTGTTGATTTTACGACGACAAAAGGAATGTGTGGTGTTTGCTAAATGAACGCTGTGCAGATGCAGATTGTTCCTTGGCCATTTTGGCGCCGACTCATTGGTGGTATGGAGTGGAATATGTATTGTTGGACGTACCTAGCTACACTTGTTTGTGTTTTGGTCTCTTACGGGGGTGCGATATACAGATGAAATTCTGTATCCTATATTAGACCTTTCGCTGGTGCTTTTGGGATCATTTTCAGTTTGATGGACGATAATGCCCGACCTCACAGAGCAAGGGTTGTGGATCAGTATCTTCGAGATAAGACTATTCAACGTATTGATTAGCCGAGTCGATTTCCTGGCTTGAAACCAATACATCCTGCAACAAAGCATTTCAAAACGCCCGCAACATTCGGCTTATAGACGGGAGCTAACAATTGCGCTACTTAATTTACGATTCACCGCTTGATTCGATCCATCCCAAAACGACGTGATGCTGTTATTCGAACCAATGGTGGGCATACTAGCTGTTGATTATTACATTATTCTTCTGATAATATATTTCTTATTTTTTGGCACATATTGAATTCCAATTTGTTTTCAGGGGTTGTCATACTTTGTTTATCCTCAGATTAATACCTGTGAATAACTTCGTTCAAAATATTATGAAATGTTTCTTTAATGTCTGAAGTTTATAAGTATTAAATATTGTTTAAAAAACTTTCCACAACTTCAGAAATAAATTTATCATAACTTTTGATCCTTAATTTTTTTGTCCAGTGTACATGAACTCTTTTGGTTTGCGGATTAAATCTAAATATGTTTGAAATTCATTTAATGTTTTACTTTTTACATTCGGGCTAAAATAACCACAAAAAGAAACAACCGAAAAATTTGGGGAAAAACGTTAAACATAAATGGATAAAAAACTGAAAAGCGTTTAACCTGTCTTACTTGATACTATAAAACAAATATTTCAGATATTTTCAGCTGTTACTTATTGGTTATAAGACATTTTTTTTTAAATATTTTGTTTATTTAATGTTTTATCTTTAATCTTAAGGATGTCCATAAGTTAATTTACTTTAAAATTTAAATCAATTGTCATTGTATAATTCATCTAAAATTGTAAGAAACATGAAAGCACTAACAAGCATGCATTTTGTATTAAGGAAATTGTTCTTTTTATTGATGTGCTCTCTCTCTCTCTCTCTCTCTCTCTCTCTCTCTCTCTCTCTCTCTCTGTGTTAATATACTCAGGTTATATAGGTTTACATTTGTACAAATGGTAGCCATGTGGCTTAGAATCGGGGAATAGCAAGACATTTAGTAAGGAAATGGCTAAAGGTAGCATATTTGTCAATTAAGATTTTTTGTATAGGCATGCATATTAGAATATTGTAGGTATTACAGTAATAAGTTTAATATATGGTTCAAGGCCATGGGTTCAAAGGTCCAGGTCATAATTACATAAGAAAACCAAATTGTGAATTATCTTAAAACTATTAATTTTTTTTAGGCATGTACAGTAGAAAATTGTAGGTATTTATAGAAGTATCATTCTAATATATAGTTCAAGATTATTTAATTAAATTTCAAGGGTGTAGTTCCAGTTGAATACTTAAATAGTTAATTATCTGGACCATTATTTACTTTTTCAATAGGCATGTACATTAGAAAATTGTAGATATTGATATAACAATCATTCTCATATATGGTTTAAGGTTATTGGATCAAAAGTCAAGACCGTAGCTCCATTTGGATACTTAAATAGTTATACATACGGGTTATTATCAACCTTTTTAATAGCAAGTACATTAGAAAATTGTAGATATTGATAACGAATTATTTTAATATATGATTTAAGGTCATTGGATCAAAGGTCAAGGCCGTAGCTCCATTTGGATAATTAAAAAGTCATGGCGTTAGCTTCAATTTCATACTTAAATGACAAAGAATCTAAAAAGTATAAACTTTTTGTATAGGCATGTACATTAGAAAATTGTAGGTATTGGTACAATGATTATTTTAGTTTGTGGATCAAGGTTATTTGATCAAAGCTAATAGATGCATTTAAATAATGAATTTTGGGAACAAGTGTCAACTTTTTGTACCAAGAAAATGTATATAAGACAAATAGGGATGATATAACAATCATTTTGATATATGGTTCAAGATCAAAGGTCAAGGTCGTAACTCTTATAGTATTTTAATTTAGGTTTTAAGTTTTTGATGCTTTGTTGATGTATTTCACATCGACAAAGAATTAAGTATTTTTAAAATTACCATATACATTTGGCATTTGGATGTTAAGTTTTAATTTCATGGAGGTCCATGGGCCTTTTGTTGACAGAAGACTCGTAAAAACTTTATGTCGCTTTGTGATATTTTAAGTAGTCTTTTATCTTTTGCTAGAGAGATAAATAAAATTTAATGAATTATATTTTCAACAAAATGTTGTATAAAGGCGGCTTTATTAGTCGAATAAAGTAAATATTAAAATTAAAACTTATTTTCAGACTTCGATCATCCTTGGCTGTTAATGTCAAATGAATCATCCCTAGAACTTAAAAGTGTTCAACATCGGAACTCGAACGTATCTATTGGTTTATATAACATGAAGATAGGAAGGGGACTTTCGATGAATTATGGTGATTCGTCCATATTTTGGACAGACGATGAAAACACAACTATCCGCTATAATACGGTAAATATCACAAATGGAAAAGTAGAAAAAATATCAATGAAAATAATTGGTGATGAAAATGTTAATGAAGTTGTTATAGATTGGATATTAGGAAATATTTATTGGATATCGGAACAGAAGATAAAAGTATCTAACAGTAAAGGCGAATTTAAAAGAAGCTTGATTTCTGGTCAGACAGGTTATCCAATCTCCTTGAAAATCGACTCCGATAGAGGGTATGTATACCTATGTATTTGTCCTTATTTAAATCAATTCTACACTCTATGATTAGATAATTAGGTCTTTGTAAATTTTGCTGTAACAATTTTACAAGGGTTACAAATAATTCATTCGGGTAATAAATAAAAATTACACGGATAACAAGAAATATTTTTTAAAAAATCGGGAATGGCCGCCACCATACTGGACAATAAACAAAATGAAATTAACGCTTGGTTTGTAAGTATATCAATTTGACATAGGTGGTATATGCAATTTTTTTATCTTGAATTTGTGGTTAATTTTTTCGAATTTATTTCCATTATTATTATTTTTTTAAAAAAAAAATCACACTACATCGCTTGCTCCTGGTGACGGATACACAGCGAAAGGAACTCTCGCAGTGTTTACATTCCGCTTTCGTCTGACCTGGTCCCCTGCTGGAAACACCGCCTCTTTTTGTTTACTTTGTGATATGTTAGTATAAGTGCATTGCTAACTATGTTAATCTTTAATTAATTCATTTTTGAAGAGGACTTTCAAGTCTGGTATGCAAACAGAGCAATCGGGAAAGAACTTTATAAGCACATTCATGTCTCCTCTAGGTAAATCCTGTTCCTTGTCAAAAATCTACAAAAACGCGCTAATTCGTGCCACTGGCAGATTTTCACTATCACAAATCATGTTGGTAACTGATCATAAATCCTTATCGTCGTCATTTGTCGTTTATCACCGTGTTTCGGATACCGTAAAATTCCAGATGGGTCAGGCTATTTCATCATCACATTATTATTTTAAAAGAGCGGTAATGCTGAAAAAGAGTCACATTTAAATAATTATTTAATCAGTCAAGAGCCAGGGTCTAAGACGAACATAACATAAATAACTGCGAATCGAAAACACCAAATCATATCTTGTTTGTTTGAAGATGTTCTTTTAATAACATATGAACAGGGATACCAATTAGAAAGCAACTTTATTTGCAAGTTTAATCCGATTGAAATGACAATACTTTTAGCCTCTTTTGAGACATCTGCAAAGTAAGCAGTAAGTGAAACAAATCATTAGAGTTAGTTTTTACATTAGGACATGTTGTAATGTACATATACGAAGGTTGTTGGATATGCGATGTGTATTGTACGATATCTCAAAAGCATTCAACTCAAACAGTGAAATGAACATTACATACCTTCAAATTATCCTCCGGGGTGTGGCAAGAGTGTAACCTTCTCCGACTTCAAAAATTACTTCACAAGCTAAAATGTTTGTGATGGAGCATTATCATGAAGTGGACAAACATGCCTATTGGATAATATAAAGCGCGATGCTGAGAAAAACGACAGATATTTCAATTTTGTTTTGAACCACGGCTTTGTCTGCTATAAAATTTGACAAAAACATAATGTATCTCTAGAAATTGTTAATCTTGTCAAAATCAGTTAAATTATAGTCATTGCTTATGTTATAATAGTTGGCAGTAATGCAAAACTTTCGTTTTTTCCTGTACAAATTTTTAACGACATAAGATTTCTTGTTGTTTCAGATTTATATTTTGGGGAGGAGCTGGTTCTGAGAGTTCAGTGGATAGGATAACCATGGATGGAAATCTAAATTTTCACGTGGTTGTTGCCTATGAGAATGTATATTACCCAGGAGGTTTAACATTAGATTTACAGAACAAACAAATATACTGGACAGACCCCAGCTTAGGTCAGATACATCGATGTAACTATGATGGATCTAACAGAAAATTAGTTATTAGTACCATTTTCCCACAACCCTACAGAATTGCTATATCTGGAGACACAATCTACTGGACAGCATACTTGTCGGGGGATATGTATAAATGTAATAAAGATAACGGACGTAATTACAGACGACTTAAAACAACTGGCGTAAAAAATTTACAGATTTTCGATTCCAATTTCCTGGTTGCTGCCGGTAAGTGATATTTTTTGTCTGAAAATATAATGACCATTAGAACGAGATCAATTTAATCTTCCATGTATAAAAGTTAAAGACAGAGATATTTAAACCGAGGAGTTTTAATTTGGAACTAGACTTACATATTACTGACAACAATGGCTTGACAAAATTTTAAAAATATTGTCATTCCAAAACCACATTTAAACTTGCGAATTTCCTCCGTTAAAATTTCAATTTAAATGTACATTTGCGTATGAAAAACATAGCATCATGCCTTGCTCCGGTTGAAGTAATGACTGTCAGTAGGTAGTAAGATATCAGTATCATATTCACGTACCTATCAACTTACGTCCTTCATTCGCCCTTCATAGATGGTTCCAAAGTCTGCATTTGTATGAATATTCATTTGCATTCTTAATATTTAACAAAAATACCAGTTTAATTTTGTTGCGCCATGAGAGAGGCCTTGTTGGACATGTAGCTAGAACATAGCATCACATTGAGTAGTAGATGAACAGGCACACACAGACTTTTATGTTAATAAAGTATACAATTTTATTATCGCAAAAACAAAGTAAAAACTGAAAAAACATAATTTCTACAACAGAAAAAGCCAATCCCAAATAAAAAGAAGAAACATGATTTAACATGCATAACTGCATTGTTGTTGTCTTTTGAAAGGGGTGGAGTTTATTTGCAATGAATTAATTTCATTTTCCACTAACTGCAATAGATGTAACATCTTACAACAGTAAATGTTATCATCCTGTTAAACCTATTGCCCATGGTGCCATTATGTTCAGGGTGAAAGACACATTGTGGCATATTAAATAAATAAAGTATATGTAAAAGATTTTTATGTGAGAATAAAATATTTTTCTTTGTCGAGCGTTACTGATGTACTGGAAAAAATAATGCTACAAGGAGAAAAACTTAAAACTATATTTAATTAAATCATCATTTGAACTTTGCAGATAAAAAGAAAGAAAAAGAGGAAGACTTGCACCCATGCCATAAAGATAACGGCGGTTGTAGCCAATTATGCTTACTAGCCCCGTACCCTACAAATTATTCATGCGGATGTGGGGATGGTTTTATGCTGCTTAAAAAGAAGAGTTGTATAAAAGGTAGTTTTTAATCAGGTTTTAGTATCTTAATGTGAGTGCTGATTGATAAGAAATGAACGTCTTGTGCAAAGGTTTGAATTTCGACAAACATATTTCTCTATTTTTAACATAATTGCCTCTAGAATCTAAACTCTTGGAACAGCCATGTTGAAGGGTTTTGATTCCACTTTTTAAGAACGTTTATTGATCGTTCAGGAAGTACTTTACTGCATGTATGAAGTCATTGTCTGTATGAAATTGGGTACCAGAAATGGTTATTTGGAAAAAGATAAAAGTCTGATGAGGCGAGATCAGACAAATAAGGCGGATTCTGGATTAATTTAAGAACACAATTATTATTGACCAGGGCATTATTCAGACCTTTTTCGCAACGCTAGAGTTTAATATTTTTCTGTGAATTCGTTATTCGTGATGCATAGTATGTGTCATAGATCTATTGTCCCTTTTGCTGATAATCTACTTTTAGAATTCAATCAGAGAAACCGAAATACGAGGCCATAACCTTTTCAGCTAACGCAACATATATCAAAATGATGGTTAATATTTCACTGAGTATTTTTAGGCTCATAATGCAACTAAAGCATTTTTTCAAGATGTTTATAAATGACTGTTGTGTGTTGGAATTGCGTTTTACTAAGTTTGTAAGGCTCATTATTTTGATATTTCAAATTTTAGAAATAAGGGTGTTATTAAAATTGTTCAAATCAAGATTTAACATTCGATGTTTTAGTTTGCTCATATCACGTAGATCAATTATATGTAAAAATGTACTAGATATGCGATAAATGAAAAATGACAATCCAAACTTGTATACATTTATTTATCTGTCTTTACTCATTAAATGCATGATATTTATTTCCTTTCTTCCTTTGTTAGATCCATGCTCTTTGATTCCATACTTTAGTTGCCAATGTTATAAAGGATCGTATTTCAGTAAAGATGCACCATCACATTATTTCAAAGGTAATTTAACACTAAAAAACAAAATGCTTAAAGCAAATTTTCATTGATTTGAGTAGCCATCGTGTAGTTATTTGATTTGTAAGTAATATGCCAACTAAAATAATGATTTATTCATTTAACATTGTTTTGACTTGCCAGCCTAAAGTTGAAATCATGCCTCCAGATCTGAAATTAATTGAATTGACTGTAAGGATACTACTTGGTACGATTAACAATATATACAAGTTTGTGACAAAAGGTTTGAAAGTTTTATGAGTTTATGACCTAATTAGGATATTCACTTTATACTGGAATTTAGGATTTTGTTATCCGCCAGTTCATTTTATTTATGACATGTCTACTTTTTATTATATTCAATTAGTATATACTTTTAAACATAGTTTGAATGTACTTAGTAACAACTTTTTCCGTCTGTTCGTCAATTAGTGTCCAAAACATATCTATTTTGAAGATTTGTTTTTATAAAACAAATAATTGAGTAAATGGCTCAGTATACTTATTTAGAATATTTGCCATAATTTGGGACATTGGTTCCTTTTAAACGATTTCAGGTATAGTCTATGATGACTTTTAATATCATAACAATATTGTAGGGATAGCTGATGCACTAATTGTAACTGAGGTGTGCGGTGCACACTCTATAACACTTGATGACAAATATACAATGGTTAATCTGAGAGAGAATAATGGTACAGATGTTCCAGGATATCCTGATTTTGATCCCTTAGAAAACATCATTTATTGGACGGAAGGTGTTATTGATCCAGTTATTAGAAAATCACCGTTTGGGGTCGCTGGTAACTATTTATTAACCATTTGATTCTGATAATACATCAGAATAAAATTTTCTGTGGCTGTTTTGAGAATCTCGTAAAGTTACAGTCAACTTAAAAATGTAAAATAATACAAGCTTTTGTGAATAGGAAAAGAATTTCAAAAGTGTTCTTCGAATTCCAAGAGGTCCTTTTAATGATTTCTTAAAAGTACATGTCATAATGAATGTCACAAAAAGGTCACGTTAAGTCAATTAAAACAACTTTTTTTAGAATAGTAATAATTTGATGTCGCTGTTGTTAAAAACAATTTATAGTAATCTACTAAAGAGTAACTTCGTTTAATTTCGTCAAAGTTATCTTAACATATAATCTATAAATTACTGTAGAAAGAGAGAATTGTTTTCTTTTTTCTTAAAAAATCTTAAACGGAATTTTTAATGTAAACTTTCAGATTATAACATAATAACAGCTATAAACAGTTTTTCTGTCTTTTTAGCTCACCTGAGCCGAAGGCTCAAGTGAGCTTTTCTGATCAAAATTTGTCTGTCTGTCGTCGTCGTCGTTGTCGTCGTCGTCGGCGGCGGCGGCGTCCGCGACGTAAACTTTTACATTTTCGACTTCTTGTCTGAAACTACAAGGTAGATTTCAATGAAACTTCGTCAGATGCATATATGGGCCAGTGCTATTCAGATTTTTTCGTGACGTTATCCTGGCTCCCAAAACTAGGTCAAGGTGACCTATGGTTCCAAAAAACTTAAAAAATCTTCTCCGAAAACGATGATGGGAGAAAAAATCTGATGTGATATTTGGCTTCTCTTTGGTCGTACGCTTATAAATTGTTCATTTCTTGAAATTTGGTAAAAAATTAAGTTACGCTTTTTGCGTTAATTTTAAAAATTTCGTAAGATGGCTTCAAATTGTTATAACTTGACTATATGAATAGATATTGACATGGGGTTTTTCAGTCATGACTTTTTCTTGAAATAACCTTTAAATAGGGGTCAAGGTCAAAGTTCAAGGTTATGACCTAGTTCGTAATTTTGCAGTTTTAGGCTGTTTTCTTCAAAATTTTAAGAGATATATAATATCAAAACATTGTTAAAATGTTCAGCATGACAAAATGTAAAAAGGTACAAAGTTTCGTAACTGTATGATAATGCATGTAGGAGTTGTTGCCCCTGAAATGTTATTTTTTTGCGAATAAAAACCAAAATTGTGCGTTAGCTTGAAAACTATAATGTACAGGCATGCATGTTAGAATATTGTAGGTATTGACATGATAAACATTTTGTTATATGGCTCAAGGTCATATGTTCAAAGGTCAAGGTCATAGGTGCATAAAAAGACTAAAATTGTTAATTATCTTGGAAACTATTAACTTTTTGTATTGGCATGTATATTAGAATATTGTTGGAATTGATATGCCGATCATTCTGATATGAGATATAAGATCTTACATTTAAAGGTCAAGGTCATAGATGCATAAAAAAACTGAAATTGTTAATTATCTTGAAAACTATTAACTTCTTGCATAGGCATATATATTAGAATATTGTAGGTATTGATATGACAATCATTTAAATATGTAACTCAAGGTCATACATCAAAGGTCAAGATCATGGGTGCATAAAAAGACTGAAATTGTTTATTATCTTGGAAACTATAAACTTTATGTATTGGCATGTATATTAGAATATTGTAGGAATTAATATGACAATTATTCCGATATGATATTCAAGGTCTTACGTTTAAAGGTCAAGGTCATAGATGCATAAAAAGACTCAAATTGTTAATTATCTTGAAAACTATTAACTTTTTTATAGGCATGTATATTAGAATACTTTATGTATTTTTGCAAATGATTTTGGATATATCCTCAGGTTGGCCATATCCTCAGGTGAGCGTTAAGGCCCATGGGCCTCTTGTTAAATGTATTATTAAAGTTAAGATTTGACGCATAATCTTTTATATGTTAAATATATAAATTTCACCACTCACATTTAAATTTATATTGTAAAAATGTCAAATTGTCAATATGACATTATTATTACCATATACTATTTGATAATAAAATATATAAAAATATATAATAATATAATGTTAAGGTTTGTTCCCTTGGCATTCCATGGCTGGATTTGAATTAATATAATTTTGGAACTTTAGATTCATTAATTTTCAAGTGTTTGGCTTTAGTTTTTTTATAACTATCTAACTTTTCGGCCTCTAGTGTCCCTGACGGGGAGTAGTTTCCCGGAATGTGCACATATGACACACCAAATTTAACAGGTATTTGTGTTATATAATCATTATTATGATTACTCGGAAGATTCTTCATTTATTATCTTAGTAAGCATGTTTAAAATACAAACTCTATCACCTGGATTCAAATAAGTTTTTTTTCTAGTTTTTTAAGGAGACAAAATGATTGGGATACAATGATAATATCATTGTTTTGGTTAATTTATAAAATTAGATTGGTCCGTCCGTTAATGGTTATCAAAATAGTGCTGCACAAAAAATTCTAGACACAGATTCTCAAAAACATTTTAATTAATTTGAAAAATTATTACATTTCAAACGGAATTAAAATGGTGAATTTTCTCCGTATTATGTAAAAACAAATTAATCCTTTTTCTTGTATGGTTTTGTATTCTAAAAACATATAGAGACAGCGATGCTTTCGTTGACGTTTTATTATTTATTTTTTTTACGCTTTAAAAAATAAATACTTATTTAAAAACAATCATAAGTCACAAAATCAGCCCTTAATCATGTAACCTTTTGGGGAAAAAATAGGGGTTACGCTGACATTATAATCATTTCTTGTATGTTATAATACGCGCTCGATATATTATTACACAAAAGAAAATAGGAAATTAAAATTAAGCAATTAGTTCCTTAAAACACTACTTGTAGTGTTTATTCTTTAAAAATAAAAAATGCACGGAATAACAACATAAAAAATTAAATAAAAATAATCAAATTTGAAATTTGTTTATTGAAGAGAAGAAAATATTTAAACCTTTTTTTTCAAAAGACTGTAAAGTACATGTTTATTCATATAATATGATACTTTTTAAATAATAATTTATTAAGTGGGCCTAATCGGATATATATATATATATATATATATATATATATATATATATATATATATATATATATATATATATATATATATATATATGAAACTTATGTTTTTGTAGGAAGATCACAGATTTTGTTAAAAGAGAAAGAGGAAATTTGGCTCAGTGGAATAGCTGTAGGCTGGATAACAAGAATGCTCTACTGGTGTGTCTTTTCATCAAGAACCATTAAGGGCAAATCGCTTGCAGGAGATGGAACACAAGTCCAAGTTGCGAAATCTTACTTTCCAATCGTATCCATAGGGATAGATCCATTTAATGGGTGAGCTTAATAAATAAGGGAAAGTTTTGGTTAAATAGTTATTACATATGGTACCGCTATATTGGTATTTGTAAACATGCTAAAGAGGATATAAAGTAATTACCTGTACTACCGAATAGCTCATCTGCTTCCATGATATTTTTTACAGTATGGCTGGATTTTTAACAAACGTGGCACAAATGTATAGTAACACGAGGCGATAAGTCGCGAACAGATTATATAGTTGTTTAGGTCAAAGATTAAAGCCGATACAATGTATCAAAATGCATTTGATTCATACTTATCAGTTACATACAAATATGACATGATGTACTTCATACTAAATTAAAAAGAAAAAAAAAACATGCCCAAATTGAGGACGGGGTATACTTTCTTTTTATGGGACTGTCACAGTCTTATATATTTATTTATTGTTTCGTTTGTTTCTTTCCTTTTGTTATTTTATTATTGTTATTTTTCCAAATACATGTAACTTTTGACAGATATACGAATTATTATTTGAGTAATAAGTAGTAATTAGAAATTAACAAACCCACAAATGAAAATACTATTTCCAAATCAAAAATATTTTGAGATCACTTATTTAACTCACCAGAATTTACATAAAGATACTATAATATATGCATTACATGTGAAATATATTTACATGTGTAACCCGTAAGTTAACATACAATAAATTACACTTTTTGACGACTTATACTTGAGGAATACTTAAAAAAACAAGTTTAGTTTCATTCATTCATACTCCAACTGTAATAAATAATTTGTCAAAAATTTATTATTATGTGCTTGGTGTTTGAAATTGTACTTAAAACATTAATGGTTTGATTGAAATGAATAGAGTTTAACATCACATTAAAGAATATTCCACTTTCTTCCAGACTTCACCAGCTATAGGTGAAGTGTCAAAAATTTTGATTTGCAGTGCGCCTAGGGCAATGTCCATGCATAACACGCGGTATCGGTTTTTGTCTCCACCAAGTGACCCCGTGACTTAAATGCTTATAAATGCGATTGCTAGTCAAATGAAAAACCAGTCTCGGTCAAAAAATATATGGCCAATAACGTATAAAAAAAACAGTATCAGCATAGTAACCGCGACTGTAGACTTGTAACAAACAGTTAGATGGTTACAAAATATTTCTCTTTTTCATAATTGGACATATCTATTAACTATTTATAAATGCGATAGCTTGTCAAATAAAAAAACAGTCTCGGTCAAACCCGGCCGGGTTTGAAGACCGGCCTTCCTTGTAAGAAGCGAGAACTCTACCAAGTGAGCACCGTAGTGGGTTTTAACATGATGAAGTGTTGATTATTAAACCTTTGAAAAACGCGCCCAAAACCGGTAAATATTGATACCATGTATATCTTTAATATCTACATAACAAACGACATCACAATGTTGCTAAGTCTTATAATTTAAGATTAATACCATACTTTAAAGTACATATATTATGATCAGATGAACAATAAAACAGATTTATTTTTTCAAATAGTTTAGATTACTGTAACTGTCCTTTTTTACTCATATATTTTATTCCATTTTATTCCAGGCACATTTATTGGTCTATTTGGGAACCAGAACCAGCGATTTACAGAAGTGGCGTTATTGGAAAGCGAACAGATTTGTACATAAAGGCTCCTTTACTTAAACAACCATATTCCCTTTCGGTCGATTATATGAATGGGAAATTGTATTGGCTAAATGAAGAAACAATTTATTCTAGAGATCTTGATGCAATTCTATCGTCACATGGTTACATCGTTACAAAATCTCAGATTACAGCTCAAGTTACAGCTTTGCATTACTTTGGTAAATTAGTAAATTAAAGTGCATCGTCATACATATATAAAGAAGCAATACGTGGTTAAAATGAGCTTTGCAATTACCAACGCTGGTAACGAAATGGTGAAATACACAAATGAAATGGGAAAACAAGTAAAATAAACGTACAGATAAAAATTGGCAAATTATAATTTTTTGAATTTTCTGAATGAAATTTTAAATAAATTATTAACTAGTTATATATGCTTAATTTTTTTCATATTTTATTTAAATTTAAAAAATATATGACAAATTATTAAAATAGTAAACTTCCAATATGAAACTGAATCCGATTGTTGCTCTGATAACTTAGTTTTTTTTAGAGAAGATATCAAGCTTGTATTAAAAGCATTTTATTGACATCAAAAAGTATGTCAATATTTGAAATATTGATCTCGTAAAACTTATGCAACGACCCTTAACTTAGAACTAAACTAAAACTTTTCTAGGTCAAATATATGTTTGTTAACTAAGATATATATGTGAACTAAATCTAAAAATAAACAACTTTTCCTGATTAGATTCCGAATCTGGGTTGAGGACATAATCTAATTCCTTGAAAAAAAAAATCGAGCTAAAGAGTAAAATCAACACCTTATGCTGAAATTTAACTTTAAAACAAATTTTCTGTTAGCTTTCTACAACGGAGCAAAGTTCTTACAAAAAGTTGTCTTAGGGACAATGCGAGCCTCGGCTTATCAAGGCCCGTAGGAAGTTTTATGGCCATCATCTCAATATTGTTGATCAGTATGAAATCGCTGTATTCAACTTATACTAGGAATATTTGACGTCTCATAGTTCTGTGTTTCTTTTATACTCAAATTTGATTTTGAATATGGCTGTTTGATTTATCTCTATCTTTTGTGAAGACTAAGCAATATCATTTAATTGTTTGCATTGTTGTCTAAAATAAATATAACATTACACATTTTAGTTTGTTTAAAGCTTTTTTACATCGCATCAGTTGTACTTGAGCTAGTCACGATGACATAATAATTACTATTGATCCAATGAACGATCGCAACACACGCTTATTTGGTATTTGACTTTTTAAGTCGGTGTTTCTAATGCGATTAATTCGTTCTAATCCACTTAAATAATAAAGAAATTTTGTTATCAATCAAGATTGTTGCTTCAAAAGGAACTGTTAGGATATGTTTGAAATCGAACTTTTTTTACTATATTTGTATTCTATAAATACGAAAACCAATATGTTTATTTCTTAATTTTTTCTAACTTTTTATTGCAGGAAACATTGCTTATGTAGCTTTTGCTAACAGGGTTGATGCATATGATACAAAAAGTGATAGATGGACAGGTACCCAAGGTTCCCCTCCAAGTCTTTCAAGTGGCTTTCTGTCCCTTAATGGAATAAAAGCTGTAAAACTGAAATCTAAAGGTACAGGATAATAAAAAATATATGTCATGAAGTTTTAATTCAAATATTATTCCGAGTTTTATCCTAGGGTTTTGATATAATATTTCATTTTAATGTTTATATTGTGGCTTAGTAGTTGTATGTCTTGCCTTCTAGATTTGCTACAAATGTAAGAGGATTATTTAAAAAATAAACTACACTGAAGGTAATGTGCACGTGCTAAGAGTTCCTCTTGCCTTGTTGTTGGGATAATTGTTCTAAAGTCACATGACCGACATGTTGACAAAATATAGAAATAATTCTTAATAATGTTGATTTTAAAAGTGCCCAGTGACGCAACATCAAAAAATTCTCCGACTAATATCAAGTGGAACAGACAACAAGAAACGCAGATCTTCGAAAAGAAAGTCCTCAAGCTCTTTGAACTGGGATCTGCCCAATAGGGGTTCGATCAAAGGCAGTGAGAGACGCGAGATGTTTTTAACCATTCGACTTTAACCAGGCCACATGTTCATGTAATAACATGTTATTACTAAGGAATAGAATTTTTGACTTGCTATATTTTAATTCACAAGTAATAAATTGCTTTAGATTTAGGTTAGGTTAGGGTAATTAAAAGCAACACGACAACTAACTCCAAAATAGTAGAATAACAAATTAAATATACCTGATAGTAAGTTGTTAATGCCCTATTCAGTTTGAAAAAGATATTAGTTGGAATTGTGTTCTTGTCTCGTAGTTGTTTATCCAGTTTGGGTTGTCTCCCTTCTACCTGATGTTCTATACAACTTCTATATCCTATATATACATATACTTTCTGATAGATATATTTTTGTCGCAGTGTTCATTTTACACTAATGTTTTTTTCTACTTATTTCCGTATTCCTTATATGCATCACTAGTATTAATTTTGTCATATCAATTCATTTAGTACTTATTTATTCATCTCTTATTCTAAGACTTATTGGTTGATTGTTCTTTCACGTCATATCAGTAATTTTTGAGCTATTTATCTATTTCGTATTAATTCGAACTTAGCCACATTTTGAATTTGAGTAAACTCGTTCGCAATGTATCAGCTTAACATCACTGTCAACTTAGTTGATATAATGGTAACGAGCCTACGACAAGAAAAAAATTAGACGCATTGGAATTTGAAGGCTTGCGCTTTAACATTTGGTCAACGCTGTCTCTATAAATTACAGATTCCGCCTAAGGAACCAATGTTAAAATTAATATGCTTGCAAATAACCAGTACCTAAAAAGAATAAAGTTGCTTGAAAATAGTCAATGCATTAAAAAACAATAATAAAAAAACCAAAACAAACATAAAAATATATTGTTAATAAAAAAATGCATTTCGAAAATAACAATTTTTTAAAATCTTATTATTAGAGGGGCTGGTTAGCCTGACCCCAGGGTGAAAAAGTGACCAGTGCGGTTTTGAGGATATCAAACAGACACAATTAACAACTTAAAGAGTCATATATCTTGATCATCCAAGATGGAAGTTTAATAGTGTTTTCAGCGTGTGTTTTGTTTATTTAAGGTTTCGCCAATTTTGTAATTTATTTAAATGCAATTTTAATTACATGTTATTTCAACTGTTTAATTTTTTACAATGTGATTTTATTGACATATTTCAGATGTTACACCTAATTGTCCTGAATATGCGCGGTGCTGGGGATCTAACGGACATTGGGAATGTCTGAATGATTCAATGATTTGTGACGGAAATCCGACCTGTTTTGGTGGAATTGATGAGTTCTTTTGCGATAGATGTAGTGATGTTAATTGTTCACAGGGTGTTCTTGGACTTCACTGTGAACCGCTATCGGAACCTTTAATGGTAGAACCAGGCCTTTCGGATTTTTTGAACTGGGATAGTCATCCTTTTGCTAAATTCACAACGTTGAAAGACTTCATTTCTTCTGAGTGTTCTCTTTATCTAAGATACAAGGAACATTTTACAGAATTAATAAATGACACAAAGCAAATTGAAACACCACTTGCTTCTTCAATACATGTTTTGCGGCAGATCATGAAAGCAAAAATATTCAGAAATGCGGACATCATAGAAACTTTAGAGTTATCGGGTAAATCTCTCGTCGAAAATATTTATGAGGACACATTTACGGCGTATAAACTTATAACGAATTTGAGTATTTCGTCAACAAAACTTTCATATTTAAATGAGGAGAGTTTCTGGAATATGAGCAGTATAAAGGGTTTTAACATTAGTAATAACAGAATTAAATTTATCGGCGAAAATGTGCTTCAGCCGTTTGAAAACCTTGAGGTCATTGACATGCGCGGTAACGATATTAAGTTAACATCCGACATTTTCAAGATGAACCAAAAGTTGAAAATTATATACAGTGATTCGTATTCCTTCTGTTGTATCCAACCTAAATCAGTAGAAGCATGTTACGCTCCTATATATGATGTATCTAGTTGCACAGATCTTATTCAGGATGCTGTTTTAAGAATTTTTCTGTGGCTTGTGGCAATTTTTGCTTTTGTTGGAAATGTCGGAGTACTGATAAAAAGGCTTCTAATTGACAAGAGACAAACGGGAACTTTTAACATTTTCGTGAATAATCTAAGTCTTTCTGATGCTTTAATGGGGTTGTATCTTCTAATCATAGCCGTGCACGATGCAATGTTTCGAGGTCATTATGCATGGAGTGAATACGATTGGCGTAACAGCATTTTGTGTAAAATATCAGGAATGTTGTCGTTAATGTCAAGCGAGGCATCTGTATGGTTTATATTTTTGATAACCGTTGATCGGTTTTTGGCTGTAAAATATCCAATAGGCGGGAAGCGAATGACAAAAACAATCAGCAGAATGATATCTCTGTGTTTTTGGATTTTTGCCGTTGTTCTTGCAGTTATTCCTGTTTTTCCTTACCCTGAATTTTATTCAACTTCCGGTATATGTATTGCATTGCCAATTACGTCATACTTCCAGGATGGGTTGACCTATTCGGTTGTTTTGTTTTTGGGTGTCAATTTTGCCCTGTTTTGTATGCTTGGTATAGGTCAAATATTGATTTTCAGAGAAATCTTAATCTCGGCAACAAAAACAAAGAGACAATTAACTCAAAATGAGAAGTCGGTTGCATATATGTTGGCATGGGTTGTAATGACAGATTTCTTTTGCTGGATTCCAATAGGAATTATGGGTGAGTGAGAAAAAAATTGACAATTGTACTATTCTAAAGTTCTTTTTTTATCTATCCAAACTTATTAGCTACTTTTGCCAAAGAATAGCATAAATGGGATTAATATTTTATGAATCAAACTTATGTACCAATGCATTTACAAAGAAGGTATAACTTATAATCTAAACAGAAAGTTTAACCATTTCTGATATACACTGGAATTTAACACATTTAAACTTAACAAAAGCAACGATTTTTTCAAATTGCTTGCTTGTGTCCTGAACGAACTTTAAGTAGAAATGCAATGGGCTTAAAAACTATACAGTTGTGCTTTTTTTATACACAGTTTTGTACAAAATTGATTGATACAATATTCAATCTGAAAATAATCGAAGTTGTCATAAGTTTAAATATTGGCATTTGTGCTTTTTAAACTGAAACTGCAAATTACTTCTCCTATCATTAAAACATTTCTGTACAATTTAAACAGTTACAATTTATTTTATTATTTTCAGTTGTTTTGGCGTTATCTGGGGTGTTTATCCCGAGAGGAGTTTATGCATGGATTGTGGTGTTTGTCCTGCCGATAAACTCTGCAATCAATCCATTTATTTATACATTTGCTGGTGTAATAAAAACAAAGGTATTATAGTATAAATTGCAAATAAATAAATAAATAAATAAATAAGTTCATAAAGTAACAAAATAACAAGAGCTGTTAAACTTTATGCAGTAACTAACGGTGATAATGGGGCATTACAAAATACACTTAACAGAGGTTTTCCTTGTGTAAAACCTTAGATATATTTAATTCAATTTCACAACATAGCATACCAAATATTGCCGTTCAATTTTTCTATTTAATATAAACGAAATTCAACATATAATTACATACATGTAGCATGTTCATTTAATCTTGTTTGTTTCAGATTGCTAAATACAGAAGTTCACGCGGAAGTCAGGATGGTATGTTATTTCATATTTAATTATTATTTATTGGCTTATTTGGCTTGAAATCTTATACACACATATATACGATTATACTGTAAAAATATTAGTTTGGTCGGTTTGTTATTTAGCTGTTCACGAATGGGCAAGGTTTTGTTAATCTTAAAAGGATTAATCCTTTAAGTTCGCGCGCGCGCGCGTGTATGTGTGTCCCATGAAATTTGCGAGTATGGATTATGTTTTGTTTTGTTCAAGCGCCTACTTAGGTCGACATTTTGTTAAGAAACAGATAAGCACGCCACACACTTTATCCTAGTATTTGCTGAACCAGTTGATATTTTTTAAAATAACTTAAAAATACCCTGTTCTCTAAATGACGAGCGCCAGACGAGGAAGCAGAATGCCAAATTTAAAAGTCTAATGTATGACCCGACTTGGGTTCAAATCCCATACTTCCCGCCCGCAAAGGCGGACGCTCTACCACTGAGCCGCCTAGGCGCTGTATAAGAAACTTAAATATTTCACATTTGGGTGCAAGTTATTTTTTCATTCATGCCGTACAAAAAACAAACTTAACAAACAACAATTTCAAAAATATTATAATAATAAATTGAAATTAAAAAAAAAATAATAAAAATAAAAAAAAAAATAAAAAAAAAACTGACAAAGAATGAATGAGAAAATTACTTTTGATACTACTATTAAACGCGAATTTGAATAATTTTGCATGTTTACGTAGGGTAAGGTCTTGCCTTTTTTTCTTTTGTTATTCTAATGTTAAAATATATCTTTCGCTTAAAAAATTAGAATGCCCATTTTCAATGCATTCACACAGTTAACGCTTTACATTATTATATTTGAACAGCTAGGTTTGTCATAAAAAGTTGTTTTCAAGAAATTTTTCACAATATTTTTTCAAACGCCATCATAGTTTCAAATTATTGGTTTTGTCATCACCCTTACTTTTTTAAAATATAATTTTTAAAGCATTGTAAAAATGGTCGATGATTTAACTAATCTTGTAATTGTTAAAATAAACACCAAAACAGGTACATGTATCACTTGATCTACGTTCAACGTAATATGATTTTTCTTCTTTTATGACCTAATTAAGGGTATAACATTTCTGTTAATTGTCATGTTTGGGATATTTTTAAAAGTGTGTAATTTTATCAACAGTGATAAATTTCACAATCTGACATTTTTCGATTGAGATACTGCTTGTCAGATATCCCTTCGGTTTGTTTTAAGGACGAAGTAATTTAATTCTAATACAATTGAACTTCTTGTTATTGGTTCCGTGCATTTCGGAATTCTTACCTGCTACAGAAAAATTAAACATCAAAACAGCAATATATTTAAGGTGAGATAGTTGTAGAATGGTAATAAAGTTAGTTGTGTGTACTGATGTGTGGCAAGAGTTACACATACGATAACGTATGTTAATATGTGTGGTAAGAATACGATATTGTATGTGTGTAATATGTGTGGCAAGAGTTACTCATACGGTAATGTATGTGTGTAATATGTGTGGTAAGAGTTACACATACGGTAATGTATGTGTGTAATATGTGTGGTAAAAGTTACACATACGATATTGTATGTGTGTAATATGTGTGGTAAGAGTAACACATACGGTAATGTATGTGTCTAATATATATGGCAAGAGTTACTCATACAGTAATGTATGTGTGTAATATGTGTGGTAAGAGTTACACATACGGTAATGTATGTGTGTTATATGTGTGGTAAGAGTTACACATACGATATTGTATGTGTGTAATATGTGTGGTAAGAGTAACACATACGATATTGTATGTGTGTAATATGTGTTGCAAGAGTTACTCATACGGTAATGTATGTGTGTAATATGTGTGGTAAGAGTTACACATACGGTAATGTATGTGTGTAATATGTGTGGTAAGAATTACAAATACGGTAATGTATGTGTGTAATATGTGTGGTAGGAATTACAAATACGGTAATGTTAGTGTGTAATTTGTGTGGTAAGAATTACAAATACGGTATTGTATGTGTGTAATATGTGTGGTAAGAATTACAAATACAGTTATGTATGTGTGTAATATGTGTGGTAAAAGTTACACATAAGATAACGTATGTAATATGTGTGGTAAGAGCTACAGATACAGTAATGTATGTGTGTAATATGTGTGAAAAGAGTTACACATACGGTAATGTATGTGTGAAATATGTTTGGTAAGAGTTACAAATACAGTAATGTATGTGTGTAATATGTGTGGTAAGAGTTACACGTACGGTAATGTATGTGTGTAATATGTGTGGTAAGAATTACAAATACGGTAATGTATGTGTGTAATATGTGTGGAAAGAGTTACACATACGGTAATGAATGTGTGTAATATGTGTGGTAAGAGTTACACATACGGTAATGTATGTGTGTAATATGTGTGGTAAGAGTTACACATACGATAACGTATGTAATATGTGTGGTAAGAGTTACACATACGGAAATGTATGTGTGTAATATGTGTGGTAAGAGTTACACATACGGTAATGTATGTGTGTAATATGTGTGGTAAGAGTTACAAATACGATAACGTATGTAATATGTGTGGTAAGAGTTACACATACGGTAATGTATGTGTGTAATATGTGTGGTAAGAGTTACACATACAGTAATGTATGTGTGTAATATGTGTGGTAAGAGTTACACATACGGTAATGTATGTGTGTAATATGTGTGGTAAGAATTACAAATACGGTAATGTATGTGTGTAATATGTGTGGTAAGAGTTACACATACGGTAATGTATGTGTGTAATATGTGTGGTAAGAGTTACACATACGGTAATGTATGTGTGTAATATGTGTGGTAAGAGTTACAAATACGTAGTATTTTAGGACAATCTTTTGTTTTTACGATATTTTCAAGTAATTTGTTTTTGGATTAAATGGCATTTGTTTTTCAAATTTCAAACTAGCCTTATGTAATTTGACAGTTTTTTTTAGCTCACCTGACCAAAAGGTCATGTAAGCTTATGGCATGGCGCGGCGTGTGTATGTGCGTGCGTGTGTGCGTGCGTGAGTGCATGTGTGCGTGCGTCGTTAGCACCTGTTTTAAACTTCTTCTCAAAAACAGCTGGACAGATTTCAAAGATACTTGGTCAGAAGCATATATGGGCTGGTGCAATTCAGATTTGTTCATGGCGTTGCCATGGCTACCAAAACTAGGTCAAGGTGACCTAGGGGTCCAAAAATCTTAAAAAATCTTCTTCTCCCAAACTGATGATGGGAGAAAAAATCTGATGTGATATTTGGATTCTCTAGGGTTTTAAGCTTAAGTTTGTTAATTTCGTGAAATTTGGTCGCAAAATGGGTTACGCGTTTTTGCGTTAAATTTAAAAAATTTCGTAAAATGGCTCTAAATTGTTATAACTTGATTATTTGAACAGATAATGACATGGGGTTTTCAGTTTTGACCTTTTTTTTGAAATGACCTTTAAAATAGGGCCAAGGTCGCAAATCAAGGACATGATCTAAGTTGTGATTTATGCAGTCTTAGGCAATTTTATTGCAAATATTAAGAGATGTATGAATTCAAAACATGTTAAAATGTTCTCCATGACAATATTTAAAAAGGTACCAAGTTTCGTAACTATATGATAATCCATGTAGGAGTTGTTACCCCTGAAATGTTATTTTTTCTTATAAATACTAAAATTGTGCATTAGCTTGAAAACAATAAACTTTTTGTAAAGGCATGTATATTAGAATATTGTAGGTATTGATATGACAGTCATTGTGAAATATAGTTCAAGGTCATATGTTGAAAGGTCAAGGTCATTGCTGCATACGTGTACTGAAACTGTGAATTATCTTGAAAACTATTAACTTTTTGTATAAGCATGTGTTTTAGAATATTGTAGGTATTGATATACAATCATTTTGATATATGGTTCAAGGTCATATTTTGAAAAGGTCAAGGTCTTAGCTGCATATGTGTTCTGAAACTTTGAATTATTTAGAAAACTATTAACTTTTTGTATAAGCATGTATATTAGAATATTGTAGGTATTGATATGACGATGATTTTGATATATGGTTCAAGGTCATATGTTCAGAGGTCAAGGTCATAGCTGCATATGTGTACTGAAACTGAATTATCTTGAAAACTATGAACTTTTTGTATAAGCATGTATATTAGAATATTGTAGGTATTGATATGACGATCATTTTGATATATGGTTCAAGGTCATATGTTCAAAGGTCAAGGTCATAGCTGTTGAAGAAGACTGAAATTGTAAATTATCTTGAAAACAATTAACGTTTTGTACAAGCATATTTAATAGAATATTGTAGGTGTTGATATTATGACCATTTTGATATAAGGTTCAAGTTCATATGTTCAAAGGTCAAAATCATGGCTGCATAACCATATGGTTAATGATTTGGAAATTATTCATTGTACTATAGTTAAATCATGCATATGAGCTATTTATATATTTTGGGGGGATAACCATTGAAAATTAATATGATCTATTTTTTTATGTTTTATTTCTTTCCTGTAGGTCAGTCGAAATCTATTAATTCGTCAGAAACACAGCGGTCAAATTTAAGTAATAATACCAATGTTACGAGTAGAATATAAAGTTTGAACATGTGCATTGGAGAACAGTGATCATCATGTAAGACAAAAGATAGATACTCCACGACTTGAGAAGATCAGTACATTGTCGAAACATGTCTTTTTGTGTATCTAAGAAAAGGTGATGCTTAAATACAGACACTACAGTTTGAAGATGGAGTGTCATTTTTTTCATTTTTGTGTAGTTAATATTACATAACACAATCATTTATTGAAGTTTTTATAAAGTCATTGTTATATATATATACATAATATATATAATACTTAATGCTTAGATGAAGGCATCATGGTGTGTATTATATTGTGATTGGTTTAAATACTATTAATTAAAATTATGAACATAATTGGCTGTGACATTATTATTGTACAACGTTTTATTTTTGTGACGTCATTTCTTTCAAGTTCTTGTTACTTTAATTGTTGTGACGTCATTTCTTTCAAGTTCTTGTTACTTTAATTTTTATGAAATAATGCAATTCAATAGTAGCATGACATTACCATTAGGCATTTATACGTTGCTAAATTATTCAAAGTCGATTGTATACATTATTGTATAGATATGTTAAATACTTACAGTACAATATGTGTGAACCAAACACTTAACGACATGTATTCGGGTTATAACGTTAATATATCAAACACTTAATCAAGTATGTTTCTTCTATACTTTCACAAATGTATATCCCAGGTGTTTTATTGTTTAAACCTGACAGTGTTGTCAACATTGTATACTGCTACAGCAGACAGAATACATCTGTAAAATCTGGTCCGCTTGTATATCATTGTATCATAATTTTGAGAAATTAAAGTCTACATTGATTTTTTTTTATTTTATTATTATAAAGGTCATTCACCTAGCTATCTAAAGAACATTGACTTTTTGCCATATATCAGTGTCATTTTACGCATGTTTGTATTTTTCCACCACAAAAAACATGTTCGTCTTTGTTTATGTAGAAATACACAATTTTGCCACATAATATAGAAACAGTTTTGATTATTTCAAGTTTGAAACATTTCACTCATATAAACAGGCATTTTGTAACTATTCAATAGTTTTTAAATATAGAAGTATAGATTAATTCTTGTCATAGACAATCTTGATATATAACTTCCATAGTTTTTGTAAACTTCAGGGCACATACTGTATCCAAGCTCAATGTACATATTTTATGATATTTTATGTATAACTTCTTAATTAAGTCAACATTGTATTTGTAAGCTTAATAGTTTTTATTTGTTACTCATTTACTTGTGTTCATCGCTTAGCTGTTCTGTTGTTTAGCTTTATTAAATTTAATAATTTTAGCATTTGATCGTCCTGGTTCTCTTTGTTAGTTACGAACATGCTACCGAGACACACACTGGATGTAAACAATATAATTTATTTCTATTTGTCTATTTTGAAAATTGACAATTGAATACAGTCACATATAACGAAATGGTTAAAAACTGTTTCATTGCATGCTGATACTATAAAAACGTTATATTTACAGCATTTAGTGTGATTTTCAAATAAATGTTGGCGAAATCGTTTTTTTTTTTTTTTCGACACTTTAAATTTCGTTTTATAGCTAAGAAGGTCCACTTTGCGAAAATACAAATTCATGAAATGGAACAAATCACTCGCCATACTTATGTACATAGTTTTCCAGATATCAAGGTCTACTCGTAGTAAACGATGCGTCATAACTATGTTAATTTATGTTTAATTTCATTGTCGTTACAGAGCAGCTGATCTTGTTTCTTGACAAGGTTAAAGTTAGTGCGAATAAAAGAAAAAATTCTATGAATGTTTTAATAGGCTAGGTAAAAGGTTACTAAGGTATTGTTCATTTTAAGTCGGTGAAGTAGAAATTAAAGTTTAGACGACATGTATTCAACAAATTGAAATGAAATATAAAATTTATTTTTTAATTTCGTTTAAAATTATGCCACACAGCTTCGAGTAAACCGACAGTCTTAATTAATTTTTCAGGCATATAAGTTTTTAATTAGTTGATTGTCGCATTAGCAATTTTTCACTTATTTGTGACGAATCTGAAGATTATTCTGAGAACAAGTGCATGTATACATGTGATGGTCTGCCTTGTATTAGCGAGCACGAAATTTTCATTCCGTCGGATACTATGAAAATTACAACGCACAAACTTGCATCTAATTTTAAAAACTTCCCTTTTCCTTCAGAATAGTTGTAAAATGCATGTGATTTGACAAAACATAATTCTTCAAACCTCCACATAAGTATTGTTCTTTTTCTGTAAAGTGTATTTGAAAGATACACAAAGTTATCATTTATTTTACTTACACGATATTTTGGACAAAATTCAATCATTTGAATCAAAAACTTTTGACCTATAGCTACTGTCCCGTTATGTGCTAACCATGGCCAACTTATATAGTAACGTGTACTTATTTAAATCTGCATTTAAAAGTACATGTTGAAAAAGACAGTTTAAATTTTAACCCCATTTTATTCTTGTACTTTTTTAAATAATAAATACTCTTATATATATTTAACTTTTAAAACGTAAGACTATTTTTAATATTAAGTCTTGAGAAGTTCAAAAATGTCATATGTACTTTAGGTAGGTATATTCACCTAGCAAAGTTTTTTTTAAAGTTTGCTCTGTAAGGTTAGCCGGGTGGTCTAAATGACACACTAACAGATCAACACACTAACAGATCACTGTTTTTCTCGCCGTCTAAGTTTGAATCCCACGACACACTAACAGATCACTGTTTTTCTCGCCGTCTAAGTTTGAATCCCACACGCAAAGATCCTTTTCTTAGAATGTTTTGAGTTCGTTTGTTAATCATGTGATTTACCGGGCACTCCGTTTTCCTTCACCACCCCAGAACTGACTGTCGTCTCGGTAAACTCGGGAGGACTAGTAGTAAATTTAGCAAAACTCAAAATTTTATCCTAAAGTAAATAATATATTCTACTATCCATGCGCAGGTTGAAAGACTGGAATCAAAGAACAATGACCAATTCAGAGAATCAAAATAATAATAATAATAATAATAATTAATGGCACTGTGTACATTCGGGATATTGACATCGATTAGGAACATGTGTAATCCCGGTCGGTTTAATTATGCAAGACAAAAAGTCGAATCAATGTACATTTGATTGCTTAAATATAAAAGGGGACAGTAAGGTTTAAATACTTTTCTATTTTTCACACTCGGTTTTTTTCACAATTGATTATGAACAGTTTTGCATTTAAAATGTCTAAAAAAGAACTTATTTAGACATTTTAACTGACGTTTTGAACGTAGACAATGAAATAGACTTAATTGACTTGATGTCATCAAATATCATAGCAATTGTAACTTTTTCCAAAATTTTTTAGTGATGGTACCAAGATGAAACTTAAAGCGAACGATAACTTAATTCAAGAAGTTGAACAACACAAACACCATGGAATAACCTTCAACTCAGATTTCACTTGGCAACATCACGTTGATGACACCTTAACCAAAGCTTATTTTAGACTATTTATTCTAAGGAAGTATAAATATATTTTATCACGTGATATTTTGGAAGCAATTTTACTTTAGTTTTATAAGACCTATATTAGAATATGGTAATATTATTTGGGATAATATGTCAGAACACTTAAAAACTAGACTTGAACAAGTTAATTTGGAAGCAGCTCGCATTGTTTGCGGTGCAACCAAACTAGCTAGTATTCGCCTACTTTATTTAGAAACGGGATGGGAAACATTAGAAAAAAGAAGAACCAATCAAAGATTATTACAGTTTTATAAAATGTTTAAAAATTTAGCCCCTCAATATCTATGTGACTTAATTCCACCCTCCTATAAACATATCCATTCACACAATACACGGGGTTCTCATAATATTCGAAGTATTATGTGCAAAACGGCCCTTTATCACAACTCATTCATACCCCGTACTACTAGAGATTGGAACGAATTGCCAGAAGAAATAAAAAATAGTTTTTTGTCAGTTTTCAAAAAACATATTAATACCAGTAGAAAAATCCCTTCTTACTTCATTTGTGGCTCAAGAATCGGTCAAATTTTCCACTCGCGTCTGCGTTTAGAATGTAGTGCACTTAAATACCATTTATATCGCAAAAACCTAGTCCCAGACCCATTTTGTATATTTGCTCAAGTGGAAGACACAGCACATTTTCTTATTTATTGTCAAAACTTTGTCATGTTCGTGCTGTAACATTAGAAAATCTACCATATGTTTTAAGTGTCGAGAAACTTTTATTTGGAGACCCTTCATTATCGTTAGATCAAAATAAAACGATTTTCTTAACTGTTCAAAAATTTATTATACAAACTAAACGATTTAACTAATTTCTATTTACCTTCTTGTTATCAGTGTATTTTAGACTGCATACTACTTTAATTTTTGTTAGACGATTACAACACACCCACCAAACTTACTTAATATTTTGTTTATCAAATCAGTCTTTTCATTTTTATCATTGTTATTATTATTATTATTATTATTGGCACACACACACACACACACACACACACACACACACACACCATAGTTAATTGTTTTACTTATTCTATGTATTATTATATATCATTCTATGTTATTATTAGTAACTTCTTAAATCATGAAACTCAACTATGAGGAGACTGGTTAATATAAGAGTTTAACTCTTGTTCCAGAATCCTGGAATTTGTTATACTTGTAATGTATTGTACTATATTTATTTTTATTTTTTTTTTTTTATTTATTTTTTTTTTTTAAATAAAATACTGTTTATATCAATCAAGTATTGATGGAAGGCGGTGGGTCGCGTATAAATTTTAGGTCCAAGTATTGAAGATCAAGGTCACAGGTTGAATTCAAAGGTTAAATAACGACATAATGTAGAAAATGCAAAACTTTTTTAATCTTCATTTAATTTTTTTCAAATTTAGTATGGATTTACAACAAGTAACAATGTTTAACATATAGAACGGGTTTTTGTGTCTGATTGTTTTGAAATTAGGCATATGTTATCGAGATCATATGAAGATGTACATAAATTAAAGATTTTGCATGAAATTTTTCAGGAATTATTGCCCTTCGAGTGCTAAAAAAAGACATAATGTAGAAAATGCAAGAACTTTTTTCATTTAATTCCTTTTGCATGGTTCCACAAGAAGCAGTAATGTTATTAAAAAAAGGCTTTCATGTCACGTTTTTGCTTTCCACAAAATTGTAGTTATGGTTCTTTGCATCCAGTTTCTCGTATCTTGTGTTCTTGTGGGTGCAACTAGTCCCACAGTTTGTGCAGACAGGCTTTGTTGCTGGTCTTCTGACATAACACAGCTTATAATTGTATGTTTAATTACTCAGATATATGATCTTGACTATCACCAATAAATAACATTTCCGATAGCAAATTTACTATCTCTTATTATCCTTGCTTACATTATGGATATTAACTATAGATTATAGTAAAATATAAATCAAAAACAAAGCATTGTATACTAAAGAGTCGCGAGTGTGTAATACGGTTTGTCTTGGACTAGAGCGAACTCTAGGGAAATTAAATTAAAACTACTAGTTTGTTGCATTCTCTTGATTTAGCACCTGCCTCGAATATGAGAGGCTGGGAGTTCCAACAAAGACTTTATAATTTGAGATACTACATCCTCCCTAGATGCTCGGCGTTAGAGAACAGAGTCGAATTGTTTTAACCAATTGTTGTTTTGATTTGACCATATGGTAGATTGAGGTAAAAAAAAAAAACTCTTCACAATTTTCTTATCTTTTTAGAATTAGGAAAATAAACAATGCTGAAAATCTGTTAATCAAATCTACAGTCATTCAATTTTTATAAAATTGTTTTTAAACATTAGATCTGCCAACGTATGGATTCTTGAAAAGCCTCGTTATGCGAAAAAGTTCAATATTTTCGCATTTGCAAACCACCACTTTCTTCAGAACTAACCAGGATTTTTTAGAATATTACATTTGAACGTAATAATGGACTAATAAGCAAGAAAGTAATTCATATTTGAGTGATCAAATACTGGCTATCTTAGTGACAAACTGGTTAGTTTTTCGTGGTCTTTTTATAAACGGTTCCTGATGACTACTGTTCTCCATTTACAAAGGTCCAACGAATAGTATAATGGACATTATTTGCGATGTTAATCTGCGAGATCACTGGCAAGTGTGAAGAATTTAAAAAGATCGTTATTAGCGTTCTTGCACAAAAATCACAAATGTAAATGTAAATTAAAATGTAAAAAAAATCCTGATTCGACGTTAAACAACATTTAACAAACCAACCGCTATATAAAGCTTATCTGGAAAATTTTTGATACCATGACAAACAATAGAGGTCTATGGCAAGATAAAACCCATTTGCGGTCGATCAGACACTAACCAAAATTAGTAGGATGTCTTTGGCAAGCAAATTGCACAATAATCCGAGAAACCTACATTTAAGCCGTACAATCTGGTTTTGCAGTCGTTAAACCTACATTTACGGTCTCCAAACCAGGTTTTGCGTCGTAAAACCTAGTTTTGCGATTACGGGGCAAAACCTGGTTTTACGACCGCAAAATCAGGTTTTACGGTGTAAATATAGGTTTCTCGAATTATTGTGCAATTTGTGACTCCTGTATACAACGGAAGTTGTATATATATATATATATGTTGTGTGGCGCTGTTGGTAATTGATATCTAATGATTTCTGTTACATGAACTTGGCTTAACTAGACTGTTTTAACAGTAGAGATTGTTAATCTTTGATATAAAGTGAGAAAGAATATCTGAAACGTGTGCAGTAAGTTTGCAAGTAGTAAACTTTTATACAAAACACCAATGATTTTACGTAAACAAGAAAAATGTATCCGGTACAATAGGAAAAAAACAGCTAATATTGAACAACTGTTCTGATGGAACCTGTTTTACACTAAGTATTCAAAACGTTTGCCAATACGCCTTATACGAAATGTTCATTCCGTCGGATATCTTGAAATTTACAACCTTTCATTTAATATTTATTGGTAAACATGTATCGGGTATTCGGCAAGACACATTTCTGCAAACCTTTACATAAGTGTCATGTGCTAATTTTGAATTTCTTTTAAAATAATGCATTCAAAGTTGCCATGTGCTGATTTTGAATGCATTATTTTAATAGAAATTCAAACAGCACATGATTTAAGTATTGTTCTTTGTCTGTTTAGTGTATTGGAAATATATAATAGTCCATTTACTTCACTTATACAATATTTTGGACAGAATTCAATCACTCTCGAATTAAAGATTTTTGTCCTGGTATACGGTAATCCTGACCATGACCAACTTACTCAGCAATGTGCACGCTTCAAATATGTAATTAAAAGTACATGTTGTAAACAAACTATTTAAATTTCAAACCGCTTTATTTGTGGTTTATTGTTCCTAATATTAAATACACTTTTGTTTCTTTGACTGTTTTTTTAGGTAATACTTTTTAAAAAATATTTAATTTAGTATTAAGAAGACTTTTTCTTTAAAATATTTAGTATTAAGAAGTCCAAAATGTCATATGCACTTTAAATAGGTGTGGAAACCTGGCAAGGTTTTGATCAAACTCGGCTCTGAATGGTGTTAGAATTAACAAAAAAATTGTTGAACAATTTTCAAAATATTTTGAAAGAACTCTCACCATTTTCTTTAATGTTTTGATGGGATTAAACCAACAGTCAAATTATGATTGATGTGTTTAAACCCTATTTGGAACTGAGTGGTCTTAATCGGTCGCTTGCGGATCACCTTGTCTCTCGACGCCTAATTCCGAAACCCACTCGGACCGAAACGTGTGTAAGAAATTTATTAAGCTTGCTTGCGAAAGTGTGGTTTACCTGGTACTCCGGTTTCCTCCATCACCCCAGAACTGACTGTATAATAAGACAAATGTCTCGGTGACTTGACTCGGGACTCGTACCCAATTTAGCATAACTCTAAATTTTATCTTTGAGTCAATTAAATATTCTTCATTCTTCACCGGTAGGATGCAATGCCCTGTAGGTTATCCATACGCAGGTTGAAGGACCTGAACTGGTGAACAATGACCGATACAAATATTTAATTCGGGGGTAATGAAATTGATCAGGAGCATTGGATCAATGTACTTTTGATTGCTTAAATTGTCCTACAGTCTTTGGTGATATGTTTCGTCTTGGTATTAGTATGACTTATACTATGTCCTTGCATTTAACTTAAAACATGTATTTCGAAATGTAGTATTAACCCCTTATGAGTTTGTGTTTCCAGATTGATCGTCTATTTCTACTTCCTTAAGTAATGTTATATATTTCTGGTTGATTGTAAGCTAGTTATTCTTGGGTAAGCATCAAAACTCAAGTAAAGTTTTAACATTGGAAGACTAACGTTGTGTTGGTTACTTTTTAGAAGATGTTTTGCCTTATCAAGATGATTTGTTGTTTATTATACAGAGATTGTTGAAACCAATCAGAGTATCGATAGAAATCATATACCATCAGCGATCGAACTGACAAAGTTTTACTCAAATAGGATTCCAGCAGACTAAAGATAGTTTTTGGTACTTTGATCCACAAGTGGGTATGTTTGCACTACAAATTTCATTAAACAAAGAACTTTGACTAAAGTTTCGATTATTAAACCACAAAGTTTTCTGTCAAAGTTTGCAGAGCGGACATCGAGGAATACTTTTACATTACAATTAAAAGCTCTTTTATACATTCTTTTTACGACACTGTTTTCTTTGGGTAGCATGAATGCGACTAGAAATTCTGACCTTGCTTGATCCTAACTCTGAATGGTTGAATTCCATCATTTGCTATGGTTGAATTCCATCAACTGTTATGGTTGAATTTCATCAACTTTCATCAAAGTAAAGAATCGAGCATAAAAGCATAAAAATGAAAAGCAGTAATCCTCTAGGGAAATTTTCTTCAGTAAATTGTCTTTATTATCATGCTTCTATTTAGAGTAAATAATCCATTTAACATCAGTATGGTGCCTGTGAGTATAACTTAAAAGCTTGACCTAGTTAGCCCCAAATAGAGGTTAAAAATATTCAATCATTTTTATGCAAGCTGTAAAAAAGAGAGGATGAAGTCTTATTCCATCAAAGTTCTTAAAAACTTTAGATCAAGTATTTTATAAAGTCTAGATAGTCTTTTAAGTGACTTTAATCAGATTGTATCAAATAACTTGATAATGTAAACCTACCTTTTACATATCTTTGATTTATATAAGTTATTAATAACCTTGTCGTCGATATTATATAATTATATATACTAGTATATATATATATATATATATATATATATATATATATATATATATATATATATATATATATATATATATATATATATCAGAAGATAACTAGTACCAAGTGCTCGTTCCCAAGTTTCTAATGTATCAGCACTCCCTCCCCCGACTCATTTGGTAAGTATTTCCTATTACAACATACTTGATATGCTACTTACGTTAGTATTCATACATTAAGTCAAACATTAAAGTAAGCGATATACATGCACGTATTTAAGACCTTGGTAACTAGTTGGTGGTGATAAGGTTCAATTCTTTCTGAATTCTAAAATCATTGTACAAGTCATACATGTGATATTGTGATTTGTATAGTATTTCTTTCTTGTCTAATCAACAAGAAAAACTATTGAGGTTCATATCCATCAGAACAAATCTGTAGTCCCTTAAAGTATGCAGATGTGTATGCATACTATTTTACTTCCTGGTTCACATTTAAGTGCGTGCGCGCTATGACGTCATTTGACCTTGAGTATCAGCTGTTGCAAGTTGTTTCATTGACACACTTATAATAGTTTCATCATTTAGATATTTATTGGTTATTTTTAAGTCATATTTATCTATCATAAGTAGCACGGACCGAGTTTAAATCCAAATTCAAGTACAGGTATATCCGTGAAAATTTAAGATAATCAATACTTTGGCCCTTGAGAGGTCTCTTTTACAGCAAGAGATGGTCCAATATTATCAAGGTCATGGCAAGAGATGGCCCAGTATTATCAAGAATATCAGTAAAATAATGTAAATCTTCTTGTAAAGCTTCAAGATTGATTTTAAGAGAGATTATCTGGTAATGTTTGAGTTAAATAAACAATTTTAGAATGAAAATCGATTCTTGACGATGGACAAACTTGCAACATGACTTTTTAACATAATCTTTAATGTTTCAAGAGTTTAGATCAACTTTCTTAAATGGACATTGGTCAAAGAATATATTGTCAATGATTTTGTCAGTTATTTTTCTGCTCTTTAATATGAATGGAAAACCATTTCAAAAATATCAATGAACCAAAACTCAGAATTTTAAGTTAAATTTAGGCAGATCAGACAAGATAACACAATTTACAAGATGAAGTAATAGGAAAACTGTGAAGCGCAAAAATTAAAAATCCTGCACGCGACAGTTCTGATAAATTTGTCTAAATAATATTTTCTACCATATAAGTTTTTCTGGCCTTTTCTAGATAATCCAATGATTACTTGTCAAAGATATCTGAAAATCAATGATATTTCTTAAAACTTGTAATCTTGAATTTTTTGGTAAACTAATTTTGTTAGAGAACAACTGTGGAGTTTCAAAATTAGAAGTAAGATTTTTGGTCTTGCAGTGTTTACTGTCAACTGCAATTTCAAATGGTACTAACGAAGTTTATTTGAAGAATTTTTAAGGCCTTAATGTGATCAAGAGAAAATAACCTAATAATCTGCAAAGCTGGAACTATTCATACATGACCAGCTAAGAGGACGTATGACAACTGGAGTCAAAAATAGAATGTATATTATTCATAAACTAATTAAAATTTAGTTGTATACAGACTACAAGCTTCTTTAACCACACGTACAAAAGAAATCTTAATATTTGTATTGATTTTGGCTGAAGTAAATGTGAATAAAAACCAGAAATAATTTTTCTACCAGTCATGTTATGCATCATTTTATATAAAAGACAATTCTGCCTGATTTAAATCAACAAAGCATGCAAATAGTTTACTGTTTTGTAATTCTATATAAGGTGGTAAGAGTTTTTAGGATAAGTATACCATCAGATGTTCAATCATTATGTTGAAATCAAAATGGGTTATCTGAGAATCACAAAACAAGGAAAACCGCTTATTTGTAAAAACACTAAATAATGTTGCAATGTAGTTATGGAGTAATCTGTAATTATCATAAACATTTTTACTATCTGAATAATGAATTAATATTACAAATAATTTTCTCCATTTCTGGGGGTTTTCACTACAAGCCATAAAGCTACGGTAGTTAATAATCCCAGCCCTGTGCCACAATAAACAAACACCGTGGGCTAAATGACTTTTTATGAAGAAGTAAATCACTTTATATATAAAATATTAAAACCCCGCATTACTACATTTTACCTGAGAAGTCGTGCATAGGTGTCAATATCCAAATGACCGTATTCAGATATATAACCGCGTAAGGTTGAATATCGCCGGATTCTATTTTTAGGTTATAAATCGGTCAGCAAATTAATAAGGCGATAAAATTGTGTGTCCCTGTGCATTGCATGTTATTAGTGCATGTATAGTTATATATTTTAATGTGCCTCACTTATCCGCCTTACAAAGTGAACAGAATTCGGTTAGTCGATATTGTTCCAATTCTTGGACGATTAAAATAAAAACACGGAAATTAGAGTTAAATGAGGGCGGGTGTACCAAATATTACGTGTTTGATACGCACAAGTGAACCACGTTTGTAGAGACGATATCACACGTGTAAGCCGCAATTACTTCCGACGATTGGTTGTGTTTATTTTGTTTGTAAAATCGATTGGTGCATAAGAGAAAATCGGGCACAAAATACAATCGGTAGATATCCACGCGCTAAAATTAATTTAATCTTGATCTGTTCTAATAAACTGAGGAAGATTCACCGAAAGGAATACACGTTCTTATAAGCAGTAAGGTAAGTTCAGTAATTATTTCATTTTTTTCTGAAAATCTGCAAAATTTAATTGTTTTTATAAATGAAAAAAAATAAAAGTAAAATTTTAAGAATTTAATTTTAAATTCATAACATGATTAAATAGTTAATATAAAGTACGCTCTACATCTACATTGTTCAGCATTAAAACATTAATTGAGAATCCAAAATTATTTCACTACTTAAAGTACCGTTATACCCGATTTTTTCTTTCAAACAATTTATTTGATTTTATTTTTAAATCGAAACCATTTCTTTATACTTTTTAATAATGTTACGCTATATCAGTTTGTAAGAAAACACAAATTACTGGAATTGCATTCTTCGGTTTATCAAAATGTTATGTAGGTCTTATGTTTTAATCTGCTTATAAAAATACGTAACTATGTCAGAATCATATAAAAAAAATAAATCATATACAATATAAACAGTAGCGATGTTAACCAGGAAAAAAATTATTTTATTAAAAACATTAATAAATTTACATAGATTAATAATTTTAATTTTGTTTAAATCTTAATGCCACTCTATACAAAACTACTAGAGAAGATTAGTCTTACAGACACGTGAAAGATATATTAATTATGTATAAAATCGCTTTTCAGTGCCATGTTGGTTTTAAACACAACTGTAAACTAGCAGATTACGAGGAAATTAGCCAAATTAACTAAAAACAAGTTTTACTTTTAAGATAAAGCATTCAAGTCGAGATGTTACCGGTTCGCAGTCCGATATCCAACTGCTGTCGGGTATAATGACGTAATCAACAGACTGCGAGCCGAAGAATTGGAATTATAACAAACAATAGAACAAACAATTTTATCAGTAAAGCGAAAATTTTGAGAGATTTACGATAAACTTACAAAAAATAGTTTAAATAATCAGTGATGCGATAATTTTTAAATGATAAAATTTGTTGAATTATTCTTAAAGTTTATCTAATTCATAAACGAATAATTTCAGATTAAAAAAAAATTCCGCTTTCACATATCGACAAAAAAGCTGAGGATAGGAAATGTCCGATTATAAGATGCGGAAATTATTCATTCATTCATTCATTCATTATAAGCAATCGTTATATGGAAGAAAAGTTAACATAACTCTTTTTTACTTTTCAATTTTTTCTTCAATAATTTTCTATGAAACACCATTATAAAAAGAAAATCTTTTCAGACTTTTTTAAAAACATTTTTGTTTTATCTTTTAATGCGCACGGTAGAATTCCTGCTTCTTGATTTTCAAAGGCAATGTAATGTTTGTAAGAAAAACCTATAATGATGTAAATAATTTATGTGCAGTTTATATAGAATCAATTTTTTACAATTACAATTTTTGACCACAAATTAAATAACAAAATTGCTCATGCGTAACGGGTAAAAGGTTATTAACATTATGTTTATATGCGAGTATTCTTTTAGTGAATGTAGTTATAGACTATAAATAAATTAATAATTCCAGTTACATGTCATCCGCCCGTAAGTGAACATTTTTTATTTGTATTTTTTTCAGCAAAATTAATAATTAAATACCATTGTGATTAATTTACCTTCTAATCCATATCACCATATCAGCAGCATTTGGAGCATATTTTACGACAACAAGACAAAAACAAGAGACTCATGGGTCTAAACGCTCACCTGAGTATATGCCCAAAATTGTCTGCAAAGTACAATAGACAATAACTGTAATTATAGAAACTTTCTAAAATTTTTGCCAGTTTGGAATTTATTTATGCAGCTATAACCTTGACCTTTAAACATATGACCTTGATCCATATATGAAAGTGATCAAAATATCCAGTACCAACAATATTCCAATATATATGCCTATACAAAATGTTAATAGTTTTCAAGATAATTAACAATTTTAGTCTTTTAATGAAGCTATACCCTTGACATTTGAACATATGACTTTAAACCATATGTTATCAAATTGATTGCCACATCAATACCTACAATACCCTGATATATATGCCTTTACATTTTAATGCCATGGTAAAAAGTTTGAATTTTCTACCAAAACACTGTCTTTCCACCTTTTCGAGGTATATAAATGCACAGTAAGTTAACGCATGGCATGTTGTCTTAGAACGATTGTTTTTAAGCGTTAATTTTTGACCTGCATTCCGAAATCATTCTGTTTATCCACAATGCCAATAAATTTATTCAACCATTCAAACAATCTGTTGTCCAGAATGACACTATACAATTGTTGCTAATAAGCAAAAGAAGCCCAGTGGGTAACTTGCTTCGTATGTGGAAGGTCTAGGTTCGAACCCCGACCGGGTCTGACCAAGAATTAAAATTTTGTAGTTACTGTTCTTTCGCCCCGCACTCGGCAGTTAGAAATAAAAATTACGGAACTAAAATCTGACGCCCCGTGTTACGGCAGGCGTGACACGCTAAAGAACCTCCCTGCAAATTGACCTAAGGGTACTGCAAAGGTAAAACTTTCTGCCACTTTACCTATAGCTGGTAACATCTCGATATAACTGAAATATTCTTGACTTTGACGTAAAACCCCATTAAATCAAATCAAATCAAACAAGCAGGAGGGTCAAGAGCATTCAAGTTTCTAGATTTCAGTATAGGATTTGTTATATTCAGCTTTCATATCCAAACAGCAGGAGTCCCGTCTTTGTGAATACGTACAATATATATATATATATATATAAAACATTATTACCAATCTGTTACATAGAATTTCCACCGACCGCATGTCTTCCCAGCTTAGCATGATTGAGAAAGATTAAAGATTAAACTGAAAAGATGGTTCTTCAAAAGTCAAAAATTTAGTTTTCCGTCGGGAATCTGGTAAAAGTTCCTAAAAAGTATGACAATAGCTTAAAAACCAAGCTTTTACTTTATAACTAAAAGCATGAAGTTATGATTGTTTTCAATAAATACTAAATTCAACCTAACCGGAGTGAAGAACATCCGTCATGTGACGATATACCGCGAACTTATCGATTCACCTCAAACATCTTGCAGTCTTATGGTCTTTGGGTAATTTCTTCTATGTATGATTAAATATTTTGTTAAGAAAATTAAATCCCTTTCTAATTTCAAAAAAAAAAAAAAAAAAAAAAAAAGAAAAAAAAAGAAAAAAAAAGAAAAAAAACGAACTTTAAACATATTTCCGAAAAACCACTATGTTGGCTCCATTTTGTATCTGTTAACGCTAATTACCAATTGGACCCTTGCAATTGTTAGCCGCTTAATTGACAGATGAAATACACAGATGATAATTTTGTAGATGCCAAAGACAACAGCAATTCAAAAAAAAAAAAAAGAAAAGAAAAAGAAAAACAATTACCAGAGCTGATAAACACAGCAACAAAATAAATAAATAAATAAATAATAAAAAATAAAACAACAAAGTTTATAATCTTTAATGAAATAAAGCACACATGTATTCAGAATTACACATAAAGTTGCAACATACTGACTTTTCAATACGTATTACATGTAGTACATAGGTTGGTATAGTAAAGACAATAGGCTTCTCAGAAGACTTTAAATTAACCTGCTAACTTTGATCAATATCCACTAATGACGAGCCAATGAAACTAAACCTGTTTCATATTAATTTCAACAGTAAAAAAAATTGAAATTGTAATTACTTTACTGAACGTATATAATTATAAATTACAAATACAGGTACATGAAAGAAAGATCCCAAAAGAAGAAAATCACTATTATCGTTTATATACCAACCGTTCTGAATTTGACATAAGAAATATTATAAAACATGAAGTTTCCCAATACTTAATAAATAAATAAATAAATAATTAAATTAATAACTAAATGAATGAATAAATAACTTTAAAATTTTAAAGAAGAAAATGGAAAGCGCGCGCGCGCATGTGTGTGTGTGTGTGTGTGTGTGTGTGTGTGTGTGTGTGTGTGTGTGTCAGCTACAGGAAAGTACATATATGATACGTTACATCTATGAAACGTAAAACGTTCGGATATATAATAGAGCCTTGTATAGATAGAAACCACCTCGGTGCCTCAGTGGTAGAATGTCCGTCTCGAAAGAGGGAGGTCTGGGGGTCTAGGAGTCCAAACCCCAGCCGGGGTAAGACGTAAAAAATTGAAGTCTGGCGCTCGACATTAAAGGGCCAGAGTTATGACTGGTTTACCACGTTGCCAGGATAATGTGACTAAGGTGATGTATGCTTGTCTTGTCTGCAGTATACAGACACGGTGAGCTTGTACCTTAACTTAAAGTCGCCCTGAGATCACGCTATTACAAGGCAGACCATTGAACACTTTCACACACATCACTTTGATTAATCCTTAGAAACTTATAATCTTGCTTTCATTACAAAGAGCGGAAAATTGCTGATACTACGTTAGTCAACATAACAACCAACCACATCGATAGAAAATTCTCCATTTTGTTGGAGTTATAAAATAAGATTCTCATACAGGAGGTTTTCAATTAAGAAGGTGTATTAAACGTTCTGAATCGCATCAGCCGAATGACAAAGTGGAAGAAAGTGTTTTATATTTTCAATAAGGTCACAGCTAGCGACAATAACGACCATTAACTTATTTTTGTGACAAACGATATTGTAAAAATCAACATTCCAACCTCAATCTTCCATAAAGTAGTTTGTCCCATTCGATATCCACAATTATAATAATTAAGTAATTTAAAACTGGTTGTTATGCCAAAATAAATTACAATGAAATGATGTTCTTCACATAAAACTTTAAAAATTAAATAAACCCGCATCATGTAAATGAATTCCTTTATTCGATCGTGGAACGAGGTTGCTAGTAAATTGTGGGCTATATTTTTTTTAATTTGTCAATCTCTCTCTCTCTCTCTCTCTCTCTCTCTCTCTCTCTCTCTCTCTTTCTCTTTCTCTCTCTCTCTCTCTCTCTCTCTCTCTCTCTCTCTCTGTGGCTAAAGTTCAACAACCCGTTTTAAGATATAGCTCGAGTGTGTGTCAGCTTTGTACCTCTACATACTATGCAGAGACCTTCGATATCAATATTTTCAACCCTTTTTTAAGAGTTCGTCAGCCTTTTTTTTTTCTCAGACAGTATTGCTTTATTTCAATAATGGTTTTAAAATTAAAATATGATTTCTCGTAGTAATATGAATTATATTTAAGTAATATGAAAATGCAGAAAATGGCCATAAATAACAAATGCCCACCAAGAAAAGTCAGAAGTATTTAAAGTTATCACGATTTTTATTCAACTGTCTTGTATAAATGTTTTATTAATATCACGACAAGGATGACATAGTCCCATTGTGTTTAAATTATCAATATGTTCTCAGTTCCATTTGGAGTAAAGGACACCAATTATTTAACTACCCCTTTATTTGGTCAAAATCATTATTTGGTATCAGCAAAAGATTCATCAACAATACAATAAAGCGTTGTGTCATCATCAAAATGTAGAATTTTACTACATGTATATCTATAATATTTGCATTATCGTTGGTATATTTTAAATGATTAGATTTAATTTATGGTTTTTTTACGCACCTGTCAAGATTCTGTTACTTATATCGAGTCGTTCAGGTAAGGTTTGGTGGAGGAAACCAAAGTATTTGGAGAGAAAAAACGCCAACCTTTGGTAAAAGAATTGACAAACTGTCTCACATTATAATCTGCCCGAGTGCGATTCGAACCTATTCGGTGAGAGGCACTGTGATCACGCTTTGAATCACTCTACCACCGTGGTCTCTTTAAATAACTGAATATACTGCTGTATATCAAATTAGTATTAAATTGATCCATAAAATTGACATACTAAGATTGACACGAAGATGCCGGATTCGGTTGCCACAAAATTTTATCTACTCAACTTGAGACCGTTAATTGGTTTCTATTGGCCAAGCGATTTCACACAAAACAATTTTTAAGAATAAGATAAATTTAGAAAGTAGTTTGCATATTCAGGTAATAATTAGCTACTGAAAGACATTACATTATACCTGTAACTCATTTAAAATGACAGTAGTTTACATCACATATGACGAATATGTAATTGCCTTGTCTTAGGCTAAATACCCATACAAAACAAACATATGTTAAACTAACAACCGTGATAAACGATATTCTGCTGGTAATAACTCATTAGTGTATAAGTATTATACATATGTCAGAACCGATCAGTACTTAGAGTACTTTGACTATTAAAAAATCGTACCTATCGTGTTGTAGATTTCGCCTGGCCCCAAACAACCTGTGTGATGCCTTTTTATGTAGTATTTTGTCATGTCTGTATACTGATATATTCCGTAATGCTTCAGCATGTACTTACTCTACCATTATTATGATTCCCCACCCAAAGGTGGGGAATCATATTGTTTTCGTTCTGTTTCTTCTTATTCTTCTTCTTCTTCTTCTTCTTATTATTATTATAATTTTTTTTCTTCCTTAAAATTGTCCGATGCAGAACTCGGAAACGGTATGATGGGTTTCGATGAAATTTGGTACCAACAATCTGCTATCTTGGTAGATATGGATAAATGATCAAATTTTTTTCTATCTCGACGGCTCAGCGGTCGGTGCGTGTAAATTGCGTAATTTGATTCCAAACATCTTTCTGTCCAATACGTACAAAGATAGATAACTCTTACAGAATCTTCTTCTTTCTTATTCAGTTTCTCAGATATATGAGCGCCCGATAAAAATGGGTAATCTGAATTAATGTATACAGTTAAGCACTAAACAAAAATGATTGAATGTTAATGAACTACATGTTAATTAAGTGACTAACCTCTTTCTCACATACATAATTTGTTCTTAATAAATTCTCAGTTACTATGTATTAAATTGTTAAAAATATATCAAATTTTTATTAGCACTGCCAAACAAGTTAAACGCATCATTCATTCTCGTTCAAAATTTTAGGATAGGTTCCTGCACCATTAAAGTTTTACATCCATGGGTATTTATTGGGTGAGGGACAGGAAGATGGGATCTTAAAAACAAAAATCACCAATTTTTCCTTAAACACTTTGCGGTGTGCTATAAAACCATATAGGGCTTTGTCATAACTCATAAACTAATGAGATCCCCATCCCTAAAGTATATATTTTCTGGTTCCTAATGATAAAATGAAAAGAATGACACTAATCAAAGACACCTAAGGTCCTTTCCCACTGAAGGGTAGGGCTGGGTGGTGCTAAGTTAATTTTAAACTATTGAAATCCCCCACCCCTAATTTTTGTATTTTCTGGTTCCTTATGAAAAGTTGAATAGAGTGATATTAATAAAGGGCACCTAAGGTCATTTCCCATTGTTGGTGGTGCTATGTACATGTATAGCTTTTAAATAGTTAAAATTCTTTCCACTCATCTGTATATTTTCTTGTTCATTATGGACTTTTGAAAAGAGTGATAAAAACCTCCAGGAAATCATTTTCAAGAGAGGGTAGGGGTGGGAAGCCAGAATTCTTAACACCCACCCTCAGTCAAGAAACACTATCTTATGGCATACTTGATTTCATTTCTTAAGGCAAGTTTACAGGATTAAATTCCTATTCAAAGAATTGTAAACAAATTCAATAGCATTATTACATGTTTTGATATGGATAATTGCTTTAATCTCTTTGTCAATTATCCATTAATATGTAGGTTATGGCTACTTCACAGTCATGACACACTGTCAATCAAATTTGTTGGTTAAACACCTCACAGTTCGTGAAATAGATTTGCTATCAATCAAAGTTGAATACCTGTCCAATCAAAATACACCAGCTAATAGAATGATAGGACCTATGTCAGAAGACAGAACGCATGATTCTGATCTATTAAACTTGTATAATTTACATACATTTCGAATTATAAATTTATACATGCAGATTCGGACTCCCGTGATCAATTGGTTTCTTTTAACAAAAAACATTGTTGCAACAATGGGGTATGAGGGAATGAAAATATATATTAAAATGAATACTACTCGAATTATAATTGTACAATTCGATGTTAACTTTAAATTTACTTGTCTTCCGCCCTTTCTCTTAGTCAGCTTTCGATTACTAGTAATGGATACTATCAATCCATCTCGAGATCAGTCCATCAGCAGGTGTTTATTTTAGACAATATATAGATTATGGATGGTGGGGAATCATACGTAACTGGTATGCCAGTTACAATCTCTAGTTTGTATTTTATGAATGCAATATCGTCAAACTCACCAGGGGCGTCTAGTCACTTGCCATTGAATGCACTTGGGTGTAATGCTGTTTCCCTAGTGATTGACTAGATGAATACATGGGATGGAATGCTATTTGGTTTACATTGATAAATGTTTTAGTCTATCAAACATTTTTCAAAACATTAGCTGTCTTCAAACCTAAATTCATGAAACAAAAACTTTTTCAACCTTTTATTTAGATATGAAACCTAAATCAGGAATACATTTCACTAAGTTTATATCAAGATCTTGTCAATTACTTCAAATTAATCACAAAATACTGATAAAATATATATTACAAGCGATCAATTAATCTCTTTTTGTTTTCTCTCTCACCCTTTTTAGCTGTGCATCCAAACATTTTCCTTTTTTTATGCCCCCGCAACGAAGTTGTGGGGGCATTAAGAGTTACCCTTGTCCGTACGTCACAAATTGCTTGTCCGGGACATATTTCCTGAACCGTTGAATGTATTGAGTTCAAACTTGGTATGGATGTGTAACAGCATTGGGCGGTGTGTCGCGTGCAAAAATGAAGTTTGTCACCTCAAGGTCAAAGGTCAAAATGTAGGTCATGTCTCGGAAAAATGCTTGTCCGGGACATATTTTCTGAGCTGTTGCATGTATTGAGTTCAGACTTGGTATGGATGTGAAACAGCATGGAACTGCGTGTCACATGCCATAATTGGGTATGTCACCTCAAGGTCAAAGGTCAACATGAAGGTTAACTTGGCTTGAATGTGTAATAGTGCTCAAGGAACAATAATTGACTTCATTTTTTCAAAAGAAAACAAACCTCTTGCCATCCTGATTCAATTTGATATCAAAACAGTTGGAATAGAGGCTCAACAGCAAACAAAATTTGACTTATCTGCATATGGTTCTTCAGTGACTCCAATAACTTCTATTGATGCCAAATTTTCACTATCAAAATCCAAGCAAAACTTACAAATACACAGATCACATTTTCCACTCAGATATTGCTGGGCAAGCACTATACACAAAGTACAGGGACAAATTGTGAATACAATTGTTGTTTCATTTGAAGACACACTGCGTGATGGACAAGCATATGTAGCTCTTAGTAGAGTTAAAACTTTGGAAGGCCTTCACATACTCAAATTTGACAGTACTAAAATTAAGAGTAGTAAACTTGTGGAAGCGGAAGTGAAACATATGCAAACTACTATGGCTATTGAAAATCCATTTGCAAATATTCAAACTGACATGAATTTTCAAATAACTCATTTAAATGCATGTTCACTCAAACTGCATTTTCAAGACATTTTGCATGATCCTGTACCGTTGAGCGCAAATGTCATTTGCTTATCAGAAACTCATCTCTTGCTAGCTGAACAGAATGTGTACAATATCCCAGACTATGATTCTGTGCTCCTGCCAACAGATCGCTCAACAAACTGTCATGGACTGGCAATCTATTTTAAACAACCATTACAAGTACTTGAAAAAAGAACACAAACATGGTGTAGTTGTATGGAACTTTTGCATTTTTCACTTGACTGCACCAGATCATTACAAATCATTCTACTGTATAGTTCACCATCAGGGAAGATAAAAACCTTCATCGAAAACTTAATTCAATATCTAAGCTTATATCCATTGCCTTATTCTTGGTGACTTCAACATTGATAAAACAAACATTCCAACTGCATATGCAACACTTAAAACTTTCTTCAAATCCAAGAATTTTGACCAGATCGTTGAGAATTTCACAACACTGTATGGAACACAACTAGATTTAATATTTTCTAACATACCTTCACACCATGAAGTCGGACAGTTTGGAACCTACTATTCTGATCACAACATTCAGCACCTGTCAATATCCAGCTAGGTATTTCTTTTCATTTTTATTAATGAAATCATAAATGTCATATTATGAAGATATTTTAAAATATTCATTGTCATTTCAGTAAATTAATTAGACTCTCCTCTCTTCAATTAAATGAAAAATCAATTGATTTGTAATTTTTTTTTACAAATTATATATGTGCCACTGTCAAACATGTTGTCCTTTTCAAATATTCCATCAATGTTTGATTAATATCAAGCACTATAAAAATGAGTGTGAATTACTTTTATATTCCATTTCCATCAATTTGACATCAAAACTGATCAATATATTGAACAGTTTTTTTCTTCACCATGACCTTTGCCTTGTATATCTGACATTGCAAAGAAATATGTGCATAAAACTTGTGATATCACATAAATAAACATATCATAAGTACAAAGTTTCAATACAGCATGCATGACGAAAAATGTAACAATCTTCATTCAAGCAATGTACAAATAATTGAAGGTTTAACCAGTTTTATAACCTATACAGCTTACCAATGCATGTAACACAAACTGGAATCTGTATACCCATCAGGAACATGAACTGTGGTGTACCATTAAGTTCTCATCCTGACAAACCTAACAGGAACCTCATTAGTCAAGCAGTCTAGATCACTGCATCTTAAGTGATCAAAATAACTTCTCATCTCATAGATTACAAGTTCAAATCCAACTCAAACGAATAAGATTATTGCTATGAGACTTCTACATCCTAGTTTAAGACAATTGCCAGTAACTCCAGAAAGTTGGTGGTTCTATCCACATATTCTTTTTTTTAAGTTTTTATTTTTAAAAAAAGTTAAAAAGTTAAAAAAAAAAAAAAAAAAAAAAAAAAAAAAAAAAAAAAAAAAAAAAAAAAAAAAACAACAACAAACAAACACACAAACTATTTTACGTGAAAAAGTCAGAATAATTAAAAGAATAAACAGGTGTCATTCTTTTTCGTGAATATAAAAACATTTATTGGAAATTACTAATTTGTTTAGAAATGCTACAAAATTTGATTTATGTAGGCATACTTAAAAGAAAAAAAATGGTTCAATTTAAATTTTATAGCGTATATTTTTGTCCAAGTCTCTGGAAACATTATTTGCTCCAAGCAAGGTAGCGGTTTTTTTTTTCTGGAAACATCATTTGCTCCAAGGTAACGTTTTGTTTTTTCTCTGGAAACATTATTTGCTCCAAGGTAGCGTTTTTTTTTTTTTCTTTTTCGGGATTGCATGAAGGGAAATAATTAAATCATATTATTTGTTATTTGACAATAGACATAAACTAATGTAATAAAATAATACATAGATAATAACTCGTAATTGCCACTTTATAAAAAAATATAAAGGTAAGATAAATATAAATATTTATGTGTAACTAAGGTTTTACAAATAAGCTATATATAAACATTAAAATTTCTGAAACGTGATGGTAATAACACTAAACTTTCACTGTGATCTTTCAGCTCACAAGGAGCTGTATAATTAGTTATTTCGCTAACCTACGAACGACTAAGGATTTCCTTTATTCGGTTACAGGTTATCCGACATAAATCCAGTTTGAGCAACTGCCACTTTTTAAAGGCCATTTGTTCATTAAGACAAATCTTAAGGTTCTTTTCTTCATATTGCAGCCACAGATACCCCTCGTTATAAAATTACCTGCCTATAGGGTAAATATTGATATTTCCTGAATACCGTTGATGGATTTTACAGGTTTTACGTGTCGTTTTAAAGTTAAACGTTTACATATAAGTGAGATAATGCAATTCCTTAAATGGACATCAAATTCCCGGAATCTAACCATGTCATTGGGCCATCATTTACCTGGAAATATATCAACCGTGTACGGCATACTGACGATTTAATGTTACATTACGTTTTACATGTCATACAGTTATTTTACCGTAATACTGATGATGAAAATAATCTTCTTGTTACCCCCTCGGTGGCTTAGTGATCGAGCGTTCGTCTTGACAGCGGGAGGTAATGGGTTCGAACCTCGTCTGAATCGTACAAAAGGTTTTTTCATTTTAGATAATGATTCTTCTCCCAGTGATCAGCATTAAAAGAAGAAAGTCTACTGGTTCATCCAGTGTCAGTATAATGTGACTTGAAAAGTGGCAGCTGGTCATCAGTGTACCTGCTAGTATCTTAACCTCAACTTGACACTATTTAAGCATTTATTACGTACTTTTAAACCAATGGAAATATGTCATATTATATGACTGAAGTATAGCGTATCGTTTACGATACTCTCGAAAAATAATCGTAAGATCGCTGAAACGTCGTCCTTGAAAAATGTCGTTGATGCTCGTGGTTTTGGTATATATTTAAATATTTTAAAACTTCATATTTCACTCTAATAATTACATGATTATTTACCAGTTTAGTTAAAACCTGTCAGGATTAGTTTGGTGGACTGGATTATCGATGATTTATTTGTTTTTTATCGAGGTTGAATTCATACTCAATAAGATCACTCATCTGGACATTTTACTTGGTCCTATACAAGAATTGTTAGCGTTTTACCTTACGAGACGTTCTGGTATAACAGTTTATTAAAACGGTGTTTAGTTAAGTGTCAAGGCATCTAATTTTGTCTCACAATACTGCTTAATCCTTAAGACCTTCAAGCCGGTAGCACTGATTATAAAGATCTCAAGGTAACTGACAACATTAACATCTCATATCAGTACGAAGCTGGTTACCAGGTTCAAACTATTGCCTATGGTTTTGGTGTACAGTCAAATCTGTATATAGTGGCCAGTCCCTGGACCAGGCCAAAGTGATAGCATTAAACAGATGATCACTATGGAAAGGTCAAATATAAGAGCAAAATTAATAGGTATTTAAAAATGACCACGTGCAATACAGACAGGTTGTTGTTATGGACAGTTGATGTTATAGACAAGTTTGACGCTATTTGGCATTTTCTGAATCTCCCTTTTCAAAGCTTCATTAAGTTTTCTTATGCATAATATATAAACGGCGAATTTTTCTTAACTCTACCTCTCATGAAAAATGTAATACTTGGTTCTTTGACATAATCTTTACTTACGTTGAAATTCACGGGAAAACCTACTGTTAGTTTGATCTATCAAATACTAGTATCTTATATTAGATCACGTGATCTTTATCGAAAATAAGGCAAAGTCAACAAACACTTTTGTGAAGCTTATCCAAGCCAAACTGTTACGTGTCTTTTTTCCACCTGAGCTTGGCACTGAGATTCGAATCCTTAGAGTTAGTTTGTCAAAGTTGTCCCTTGAAGAATCTGTTGTCGTTCTCGCACGAATACGTTTTCTTTCTGCCGCCGCCATTGTTTAAAGACATGTATAAACACTTCTGCGCATGCTTCAACCTGATAAATAACATTTAACCGAGTTGCCCCAAGCTTTTAGGATTTCTATTTATTATAAGCTTACAAGAGTGAACTTAAGAAATGAATCGCACAGGTCGTAATAACAAACAATTTATATTGATAAAACTATTTTTAGAATTTTTCGTTCTGTATGGGTGAAATTAATGTGGCGGGATGTGGTGTCTATGTAACAAGATACATGTATATTAGAACACTTGATTATGAACTAGGTCAGAATTTCCATTTAGTCAAAATGGAATTTAATTATACTTCAAATAATGTCAAACATTTACCCTTTGCCCTGTACTAAAGAAAATATCATCTTTTTATGGTTATAAAGAAGAGTGACATTTTCTGACAGGAATGCTATAAGAAGAGAGAAAGGAGCGAGACAGCTGTCAAAATTAAAAAAAAACCCAGTTTATTTTGTTTGTTTTTCTTTAATTGGAAAAATACAAAATATCTCGTCCATATGACATAAAATTATATAAGAACTTTAAAATTATGATAACTATTTAAATAAATATCACAAAATCAACTCAAAACCGAATTTTAATTGTAAATAATTTGATTGACCAATGGTATACGCTAAATTATCTGTCTAGGTCACGTGACTATCCAATTTTACGGCAAAATTAGATTTCAATCAACCATATTTTTGATAACTTAAACCTTATTTTTCATAGATTTCAACCAGTTTTTATAAAAATGAGTTTTTTTTTTTTCATTATTAGGAAATGTTCCAATGTACAATGTCAGGCAGTGCTCAAAATCTTATTTAAAAGTCTGCACACTTCGTAAATGTTACAATTTTACTTCAAATTGAAGGTTTTCTGTGTCCCGTAACTTCACCTTTTTATCCTTATAAGGTTTGATTGATGACTGGTGATATGGGATGTTGAAAATGATAATAGGATATGATTTCACTTGTTGAATTTGGGAAAAAAATAATGATAAGCATCCAAAAAGTTTTTAATATCTCTGACAATTTTTGGAGAATAACCTCCTGAAGACCGAAAATGTAATAGAGATCAAGTGTATTTGGAAATATGCACTACATGTTTCACTAGAAAAAAATGTAACTAAAGCAATACTTATATATAATATAATATGAACCAAGAAATTTGTCTTTGAATGTAAAAAAAAAATCAAATAATTGATTCTAAGAGAAACTCTATAATAGTGAAATAATAATTACGCAAATTTTACTGATAATTGATTCATAATTTCTCAAGTCATGCCTTATAAGGATAAAAAGGTGGAGCTGTTGGTCATACAGTGAGTGAGTTTTTGTTTGGGGCCAAATCAGCATTATTGTATCTGTTGGTGGCTAGAAAATGTTAAAAATTAAAATATATAGATATTGAACAAAAGTTAAATAAATAATATAATACAGCTGATGAAAACCAGTTATATCTGTTGGCTATAGAACATTTTCAGACAGAAATAATATTGGGGAAAAATCACAATGTGCATACTTTTTTAAATGGGGTTTTGAGCAAAGGCTGACATTGTACACTAGCTCACCTCCAAAAAAACGATGTCACAAGAATAAATTTTTAATTTGCCTTCAATGTGGCTATAATTCTTGAAAAACGGATTGTTAGTGATAATAAATACGATTTAGTCTATTTTATTATTATATATTTTAAAATCAAATTAAATAGAAATATTTATTATCGTGTTTTTTACGAAACATACAAAACAATATTTGAACCTGTGATTTGATTATTTATTTTGGATCAACTATTATTAATTTAATTAATTATATCTAGAATAGGAAAGCACGTGCATTATATACTTATAGATAAAAAATACAAAAATATTTGATGAACTAAAACATTATCTAATTGACTGAATTTTAACCAAATATCCGAAACGTTTTTTTTTTTCATTTCAATAAAGATATCTGTTTCATTTAGGCATATATTTTGAATCTTAATTTTAATTACATCCATTTCAGATGTCAACGAGAGATATAATAGATAAGTCTGATAGTATGAAAAGGTCCAGTAAGACAAATGGATGCTTTGCCATTGAACATGATGGGATTATATTTCCACCTATCTTTCCATGCGAACCAACGGAACACTTTAACAAGATGAAGCAATTATTGGTAGAACCTGGCGATACCGCTATTGTTTCATATCCAAAATCAGGTAAAGCTTAGTCATTCTGTTTGTATTTAAAAATATTGAAAGAATTAGTATCCATAGCATGTCGAAATAATTCATAGGAGTCGCTTTTTGTTTAACTTGGCTGGTAAGCAAATCATCACTTTTAACTGTTTTTAATAGTTGTTATAAAATAAACGTTTTTCCTGAAACCTAACGAATTGTCCAAATTCGGATGATTTTTACCCACTGACCCCGCATTATTAATAAAAAATATTGTTTAAACTTATTATTGGATCAAATATTGCCTCGACAAGATTTTGGCAGTAACTACCGTCTTGACATGTTATGTTTGCATTGATCTTGAAAACACTTGATAGACCATTTATAGTTTGAAGAATTAAAATTAAAATTTTCCTGAAAGTTATTTATTTATTTATTTATTTATTTATTTATTTATTTATTTATTTATTTATTTATTTATTTATTTAGTTAGTTAGTTAGTTAGTTAGTTATACTTTGGTCAATGTCAGTTTGGATACCTCGCTGGAATGATATACATGTATATCTATCGGCCTACTATCAACTTCAAATATTCTACCCCTTTAGAAAATTTATGCAAATAAACTAAACCTTTGTTTTTTGTTTTTGTTTTTTTTTTTTTTTTTTGGACTTCAGGTTCTCATTGGCTTCAACAAATGGTTCACATGTTATACCGAGGTAGCACCAATTCCGTTCGAACATTGTGTTTCTTTGACACGTTTCCAACTGAGAGAATTAACGAATATGTGAAACCTAGAATTTGGGGTACACATTTTCGTTTTTCCCAGATTCCACATGGCTTTCAACAGGGTTCCGGAAAGATTATCTATCTGATTAGAAATCCTAAAGATGTATCCATATCATTATACAAGTTCATCAAGGACATGAAGATGACCAATTTCAGTGGATCTTTTTCAGATTTTTATCAATTATTTATTAGAGGGGAAGGTAAGAAAACAGTTAAAAGGTTTTCATTGTAAACCATTAAACTAGTAACACAAACCATCTTTGTCTTTTGAATGATTTTTGTACATAAAGTTATTATAACGTGTTTCTTTTATAGAAGGGAGCAATTCAAAGTGATAGAAACATATTACAAAGAAGAATTTGTTTTCACTTCTTCACATAAAATTAAATCACTGTTTCTTTAGATTCATGGAAAATTAGTGTACTTTCCCTAAGCTTCAATACTTATATAGATTTGTCAGAATGGAGGAATCATCCACCATTTTTAGTAAAATAAGTTTTGCTCTCTTCAATTCTTAAGGTATTAAAATTGATCGAAGAAAAAAATGCATATGCAAATGAGTCCTCTTCCTTACTTGTGAGAAAGTTTGTCAGTTCGCTTGCCGAAAGTCTGTGGTTTTCTACAGGCACTCCGGTTTTATCCACCATCCTTGAACTGAACACCTTGATATAGGTAAAGGACTTTTGATTGGGACGAAACACCATAACCAAATACTCCAATCACTTGTATAGGTTGTATTGTTCAACCAGAGTTCTCTCTCTTTAATGCACTATGTAACTTTTACACTGATTCGAATTTTTTTAGTTTATTATTCCTCGTGGTTTGACCATGTAAAGAGTTGGGTGCGTGCTAAAGATACCAATCCTGAAGCACAAATCATGTTCGTTTACTACGAAAATTTAAAAAAGGTTTGTAAGGTTTCTCGTATTATTAAAATAATACAATTTTTTAGAAGAAACTGTGTACAGGTCCAATCTAAAATCCAAAGAAACGATTTCTTTTACAGAATCAGTTAATATTTGATAATTTGGCAGGTTTTATTTAACTGGTTGAACTTGACATTATCTACACACAGGGTCACATTAACCCGAAGTAAAACATTGAAACGTTTTTGTCATACAATGAATGCTTAGAAGCTTGAAACTCAATATAAGACGTAAGTGAATGAAACTTTTCTAAGGTTGTGGAACTTGTTGACCTTCATTGAACGTCATTTCACTCCAAATGTCTGTTTAGAAACTGAAAGGTATAGATGCTTGTAGCTTCCATTAAAACTCCGAGGAATAAACCCTTACAAAATTTGCTATGTTGGTTAGCCTGATCCATATTAAATGTCATTGTAAAATGAAGTACTTTTAATAAGTAATTAACTAAATGTCTAGAAACCTGCAACCTCATACATAGCAACGGTACATAAAGCTAAAACAAGTGAAGCTAGTCAATATCAAAGCTTGAAACCTAATCAACATACAAAGCCTTTTTAAGTCTTCAAGGCTTGTTGACGCACATTCAGGGACCAGGACACACACACACACACACACACACACACACATGCATATATATATATATATATATATATATATATTCGCTCTTTTACATTGCTATATAAAGTTGATCTATAGATAGGTATATAGATTACAAAATAGATACATTACTACCACTTTTTGAACAGTAATTACATGTACGATCTAATTTAATCAATAGTGCTACATTAGTCTATTTTAAACCAATTGCAATAAAGCATAAATTTATTCAGACTTGATCGTGATTATTTATATCATCAGCTCATGAAGGTTTCTGAGGACTTTAACTATCAAATGTTACTAAAGCATATTTTTATATAAATCCTTTTTTTAAAGAAAAGAAGTGAAAGATACATGGACCTCTTGAATTAAATGACATTGTACAGTTAACAACGTTCTCACTATTACTTCTGTCTTGTCATCTGACCAATGTAGACATTTACGGCTTCAAAACAAGTAAAAAGCTTATGTTGGCCTTAATGCCTTTTTACCTGTGCTAAAAACATAATTATTTTATTTTATTTTACCGATTTTTAACCCAAACTGTTGGACCAAAAATCTTTAGATTTGTTATTGTTTAATTAAGAAAACATTTTATAAACATATTTATGGGGTAGTGAAGAGAAACTGGATTATGTATTTCAAACATTATTCAGTAAAAATAGTTTCCCTCGTCGGAAAGTGCTTCTAACACCTAGGCTGTATATATCCTTCTTGGAGTAAATACTAATTTGAGACAGCATACAATTGCAAAAAGTAGAATATCTGTCACCTTTTAAATGTATTATTTATAAAAATAATTTAAAGTGTTATAAGATATTAATACAAAATAAGTACTGTTCTCGTAAGTAGATATCATAAAAAATAGTTTCTAAATTTTGTCTTGAAGTAAGAGAGTATTTTCAAATGTAGCTAATACTACTACTAAAATGTTTTATTTTGATGTGACATGTCAATATTCCTTTTAAATAAAACATTTAACATTCATTCTTAAAATACATAAAATATTGACACTTGGCCACACATGGCTTATGAGGCATCTAAAAATGATAAATAAATGCATATGAAAGACTGAAATAAATAATAAATTGTTAAGAATATGTAGCTATGGTAACGACAATCTGTTTTCATCGCCAGTAAGCGTGTAAATATTTTAACTAATGTGATATTTAATTACATAACATTATTATTTTCTTTATTTAGAATTGCTGTAAGCAGTTGAAGGAAATTGCAACTTTTCTTGAAATTGACTACACGGAAACATTTATAGAGGAAGTTGTCAAGGCTTGCGAATTCAAAAATATGAAACATCTGACCTTCAACTATTTCCCAAAATTGAGTTCTGAAGTCAGAGAGGACGGAACAGCTATTGTGTTTCGTAAAGGTAAAACTAAAGAAAGTCTTTTCCACAGAGGAATAATTATCTAAAACCACCGCCTATTTTATACCATCACTAAATTTCCAAATAAATGACTATAAAACCTTTACTTAACTTTTTAAATGCATTACTTTTGACGGCTATTTGAACCGATTTAAATCTGTAAATAATTTGTACATAGCTGACTGATGCTATTCCCTCTTCTTTATTGTTACAGTTTTGTTACCAATAGTCTTCATAAATGGAAGATAGTCTGTCATATTTTTCTTCATTTTGAAAGTAGTAAAACAGTAGAACAAAGGGCTTAGATGTTTTTAACTTCATATCAGCGCCAAGATAAAAAGGAAAATAACACTACTTTGAAAACAGGACGTTAACGACAAAAATACATTAATACAGCATATATTCTTTATTCATAGGAGAAGTCAACGACTGGAAAAATTGGTTTACACAAGAGCAAGAAAATGAATTTGATCTTCTGTATAAAAAGAATATGAGAAACGTAAAATTGGATCTGAACTACGTCAGCGAAGACTGAATCTATAACAAAATGAAAGGAGAGTATTGTTATATTCATTGACTTATCAGACTGTCAGAAAAACAACATACCTTTATTAACTAATAAAGGCTATGAGACAAGTCCCTAAAATTTCAGTTGTTCAAAAGTTGTCAACATGGAAACATCGTGGAAAAAATATAGCAAAAATAAGTAAACATTTACTAAATTATTGTTTCTCTGTTGATTCTATTAAATTTTAGTAGATTTTATATATGTATTTTATATAAAAAAAAATAACATAAACGCTTGTTGAAAAAATAACATGATCTGAATGGTAAAGGAGATCAAATGAACATTCATTTTTTATTCCTTGCTTATAAACTTTTCTACTGTAAAGTAACAAATACAATTTTTACAATAATTGATAATATTTAAATTTACACTCCGTATTTGCATATCAATTTCAAGCAATTTTATCTTTTTTCATAACATAATAGCGGCATACAATGTTCACTAGACTAGTGGTTCTAACAAAAGGGACGTAAAAATTGAATATAATGCACCACTGAAATATTATTTTAAACACAACAGACAATGGCATAACGAGGCAATCAATTGAATTTTTCTGCTTTAATAATAATCCGTAATTTGGAGAATAAAACGGTATAGAGCATTTCTGTAGGGACGATAAAAGTTTGGACGAATATTAAAATTTATCTGTGGACTTTTGAGCGGCAGAATTGTAGAATTTTACTCGTAATTTCAGATTTTTAGATAATGCTCAAACGTTTTACATCGATGTTAATAACTGACATTCCCACATTTTAACTAGTGAGTCCAAATTAATTATTGTATGTTTTCATCACCATGGTAATTTATATAAGTATTGTGAACACGTATTAAACCAATGGTAGCAAACTAAATCCGCACACGTCAACGAAGCATTTAGTTGTAACTCAGCACCAAGAGCTTGTACAATCCTTGAAGAAACGCTTTGTCGTATTGATCTAAAATACTAGTTTACTGTTAATTCTCAGATTATAGCTGGTTAGTGATCAAAGCATCGCGTCGTTTTAGTTGAAGTCAACAGTCATAATAAAAGCTGATTTACAGCATGTTGTACAATTGTTGTGGAGACGAATTGATATACACGCTTGTACTTGTTCCTGGATCTAGTTTACATGTTTTTTTAAATTTAATTTTTTTTTTTTTTCTTTTTTTTTTTTTTTTTTTTTTTTTTTTTTTGTATTGTTTGTAGTTTATTGATTAATAAAATATTGTTTGAACAATAAATAAATAAATAAAATAAAAATAAAAAATGACTTTCAGGTGTTCTTGACTAAAATTGCTATTGTAAGAGAATTTTCAAATAAATAAATTTGCGTTATCCTAATAATAAACTCCTTTTCAATGTTTGTACCAGAAATCAACATTTGTAAACTGGTCTTATTTGTCATTTTATTCAGAAAAACAATTGACATGATACATTTGTACATGATCAAAATATAATATTTTCTCGAATTTGCTAATGACTCATAAAGATAATTCTTTACATCAAAATTTTTTAATATTGTAATAATAATGATAATTAAAGTTATTATTATTATTATTATTATTATTATTATTATTATTATTATTATTATTATTATATGGGTTCAAACATTTTTGTCCCACTCGCGTACAAGTTCATGATGTACTTTTTTACTTTTATTTTGTTTTATTATTTTATTTTCATTTTGCATGTTATAAATACTGTATACAACAAACTCGTTATAATTGTTGTTATTATAACTATTATTATTATTATTATTATTATTATTTAAATTTTAAAAATGGTATATAAGTACATGTATATACATATATTTTAACCTTGTTTGAGGAACTAAATACAACAAAACATTGTATTTTACATTTTGTAAATGATATATTAATAAAAATGTATACAATTATCTCGCTTTTTTAATCTTACCCGCATATTAATGTTGTAGGTTATAGATGGGAACTGCGAAACTTTTGTATCTGATATTAATTTTTTTCGTACATTTTATAAATGTTGTTTAAAGGGGGCCTCCAAAATTTTTATGGAATTGTTACTTTTTATACATGTGTATTGGGTCATTATTTTTGTTTCAGACCTGTAAATATTGTATATTTTTAGTATAACGTGTTTGTATGCAAGTCATGTAAGAATACTTGTTATAAGAACACAAATATTGATTTTAAAAAAGCAATAAATATATTTACAGATAATATTAGTTAACTTGTCATTGATTAAATAAGCGATTGATATGCTTCTGCATCAAGCAATAAAATAACCCTCTCAATAATTACATTTTTCGTTTGATTGATCAAGTGTAAAAAGTGTTTTTCGTCTGCCTCTCCGATGGTCAGTGGTTTTCCCTAATTAATTAGGTTATTCCGTTTGCAACATATGCTTGTATCATTACCAGTCTAAAGATAACTTAACTGAGAGATTAAGCACCATTCAACCCACCCACCCGCTATCGACTACAAATTTTAGTGATGCGGTTGCTCTCGATATATAGACGTCTGCGGAGTTTTTCCGAATGGACCGTATAATTGCAGCGGCAACCAGAAATGTGGTGCAAAATTTAAGCAAATTATTATTTTGGTATTTTTTTACAGTTAAAAACACCTGTCAATTGGTTAGCATTTTACTTAACTATACATACAGAAAATTGAATAAATATGGTAAACATCATAGTTTTGATTCTTGTGAGTTTTCAAAGATTTTAGATTGTTGTGCTTTTCATTGCATTTCAAAGATAGAATAGAAAAACTGTACCATTTAATTAAATCTTTTATCTTTATCAAGAAAAATATCAATATTTTAATTTCGTGAAATAAATACAGTCAAAACACATGACATAAATTAAATAGTGTTCAATTTCTGTATAAATATACACTCCAACATGACTTGTTTACTAGAAGATTACGATCACTTTCATAATTACGATCACTTTCCTAAGAAATTAAAAACCTATCTTTGTTCAGTCACAAATCATTGTCTCTCCTCAATACCGAACACAGTTTTTTTAGTTACCCGTGTCCAGCTAAAAAATGTTGTTGTTTGGTGCTTTGTAAAACATTCCTTTTGCTGAAAAACAACTTATGTTTAATGGGAACGCGATATTCATGCAATATCAATTCCAAACAATGACTGTTTATTACAACATTGTGGAATGCATTGCCAAGCATTTGGTTCTTGACTGATTAGGGAGTCACAAAAAAATAATGAAAATGAAGTGCCAACAAATAGCGATTGACATTAATGAATAAAAGTGTATGTTGAAATAGAAATATAACACGTAAATAAATAAGATTGTTCAAATAAAATATCTTCTTTGTTTTATACCATCACGCCGTATTGGAATGCACGCGCATATGTCTATTCAAATTTCCGGACTGTGAAAATCGTAACAAACATAATTTACACTGGTAAGGTTTTTCTCCACTGTGAATTCGTAAATGTTTGGTTAAAGTTGAACTGTCAGAAAATGCCTTTTTACACAACCGACAACGGTAGGGACGTTCACCCGAATGTGTTCGCATATGGGTTGTTACTGATGAACTTTGTGAAAATCGCCTGTCACAAATAGGGCACCGGAAGGGCTTCTCGCCACTGTGCGTACGAAGATGGGCAGTAAGATTTGCCGCCTGTGAAAATGATTTGTTACAAGTAGAACATTTATACGGTTTTTCTCCAGAATGAGTTCTCAAGTGAGTTTTTAGGGTGCTTGGTCTCGCGTATGTCTTGCCACATATTCGGCATAAATTCACTTTATTTGGTTCCTGTGGGGAACTTATGTGAGTATGTCGACTGCCACAAAATTTGTTTCTTTTCCAATGCGATACGGCACAAAATCTCGCTGCTTCCTTGTAATTATCTGAGGTACGATAAAAAATATTGCGGCCCTCACACGGCGGTATAGATCGTAATTCTGGAGTCAAAGGGTATGTCGAATGATTCGGTGTACAATTATACTGAGGAGAGAGTGGTGCCACATTATACTGAGTGTGTTGATATTGTGGCGTCAAAGCTCTTGTTGGCGGCTGCTGTTGTCCAGTCCAATGCTGATGGTGATGATGATGATGCATTGGATGATACTGGCCGTTGTTTATAGCCGTTGGCATGCCTACGTTCATACTCATGGAAACATTTACACTCATTGATGGAAACATATTGTGTTGTGGTTGATTGTGTGGCGGAGTGATACTTTCGTTATGGTACTGGGGTATTCCGTATTGAGGTGGTGGGGAAGGATAGATGTTCTGCTGCATCTGTGTATTTGGACTCATTGTATAAGCTAGTTGTGATGTTTGACCACTTGTAGATCCGGACACTCCTTGGTTTTGACTTATGTGCATTGTAGGCGATAGAGGCGATAACTGGCCACTCAGCTGTGGTCTTACAACAGCGTGTTTTAAGGAGAGTAATGCGTCAGCTATATCTTGTGGTGATTTCTCTTTGAATACAGTAAACTCTCTAAAATATACAAAAACAATACCCCTTGTTATAGTAGATAACTTAGTTACAAGTACAAAAATTATACATTTATCAACAAAACTGTTGTCTATTTGAGCTTCACTTCTGGATGCTTGTCTTGTCTTCTTGTCCAAGAGTGTCTTTTCAAAGTCGGGAACATAAAACTATTGTTCTAAGTATGTATTTACCTTGTAGTGTCTTGTAGTTTTTTTTCGTTATTAGCTATGTTGTATACATATTAATTTTTTCTGGTCGCTTAAGCAACAAGCTATAAGAATTAAATGAAAGCAATGGTAGCAAAAACGCCTATTCCAAAATGAGAATAAATGATAATAATTCAAAAAAGCAAGTTTGAAACTGAAGAATGAATTGTCAAGATTTACTAAGATTATAATTATTATTATTATTATTATTATTATTATTTTTATTTTTATTATTATTATTATTATAAAAAGAAAACAACAATAAAATACTTATCTATTGAGAAAACATATTTTCTTTAAAGGATAAAATATATCCCTCGCAAGAGTGACACATTTTAAAATCATACTGAATATCATCTTTATTTTCATTACATAATCATGTAACTCTCCAAACAATACATAAAGAAAGAAATGTACCAAGTATCTTCGTATAGGTTTCATTTATTTAGTCGATAATGCTAAAGTATTAAATGTTCCAAGTACTTGTATGTTCATTAACAAACAGAATTAAATACCCTTTACATTGAGACAAAATACGTGAAAACAAAAGTTTCCATTTTATTTTTAAAGCGTATTGTATATTTTTGAAATATGAGTATAAAAAGAAGAAATTTTTTATCTATTACTTTGGTTGTAAAAGAGCAATTGTTTGTTACAACCATTAGGAGTGACACAATGAAACAACAATAAAATATAAACGTTTTAGTTAAAACCAAGAACTATGATAATTTTAAGATTACACACACTATACGCAAGAAAGTTTAGTATATCAGAAATGGAAAACGAAAGATTGACAGAATGACTATTGACGTTGTTACTTACTAAATGTCGATACGATCCATCTTGCATTTTACCATATATAAGTCATAACAAATCGCAAATTGTTTTTAGAATACACAATCTGATTAAATAAATCCACAGAATTAGAACTAATAATGGTATTTCAACTGGGATGAGACACAGGGTGGTCGTATTTCTTAATGGGCGGGACGGGATAAAGTTATGATTATCATGAAAAACACGAACAATAGATGTTGGCATTTTACAAACATTGGAAGTAAATTTACTTTTATTTATATACCTAACCAAATGTTAAACACCAACTCGAATACTCCTCTTATGAAACAAGTTTGACCAAGAGGGTTTTATCTTGTTTTCTAGCAGAAAATAAGCCAAAATTTTGAGAAGTTTATCAACTAGAAACTGTTAATAAGAGCTAATTAAAACGTGATTAAGACAAATCAAACACACTTGTGAACTTGTCCATCAAATAATTCAAAGAGTGCATGTTTAATCGGTGTTCCTTGTATGACACCTCGATGTTTGTTTCCGAGTTTAAATAAGTTTTTAAACTAAAATTGTAATATGATACTGATTTTGGAGTGTTTGTACGTGTTTAAAGTCGATAAGATCCACCGTACAGGCCACCAGTATAACAAGGAGTATTAGACAGTTATGCTATCAAAATTTATTGACATCTATCTTGATCTTAAGTAAATAACAATGATTTTTAAAAAAAATCTCGCAAAATATTCAAGTACCATTACTTGTAAAATATTACGACGACTAGGATACATTTGCTGATCATATTATTATTATTATCATCACCATCATCATCATCTTCATCATCATCACCACCATTATTATTATTATTATTATTATTATTATTATTATTATTATTATTATTATTATGTTCAATCAGAAAAAGGTTTTTGGAACGGAAGCGACATAAGTACCTGAGGAAGGATTATCTATCGTCCGTTCATGTTAAATATACAGTAAACTAACGTGTTTTATTTCATTTATTGGTGGGTAATGTTTGTAACAAACAAGAAGAGAAAGAGAAAGAATGCTGAAAACAACAACAGCAAAAAAAAACATTAATTTTTATGGTCGATATAGAATTGTTAATATTATTAATTATTATGAATTTATTACTTTTATATACATGTTTATATAAAGGTATGATTTGCGTTATGAGACAGTATTTACAGCGCCAAAATACATGCAGGGGAAGTCTGTTTAAAATTTTGAAAATATTATGGTTCATTTCTGTTGTCATTTTTGTCATGTTTTCATATTGTAAGACATTATACAAATATATCTATAACCAATAAATATTTTCTCATAATAAAAAAAAATAATAAATAATGGGCATGGTTATGTTTTACTAGTAAATCTCGTTTACATCAATCACATTTTAAATATTTTTATATTACTACTAATATATAATAAATCCTGATTGATTATTATCCAGAAAATTAACTGCGTTTAACTGATGACACTCATCAGCGGTCTTTGCAACTTAAAATCAACCATAAAGTTGTGTTGTTGTTGGTTTTTTTTATTATAATTATTATTATTATTTGTTTTTTAATTATTTTTTTTACTTTTTTTATTTATTTTTTTTTAATTTTTTTTTTTAATTTTTTTATTTATTTTTTTTTTAATTTTTTTTTTTAATTTTTTTTATTTATTTTTTTTTTAATTTTTTTTTTTTTTTTTTTTTTTGTAATGATGTCAACGGTCTGGATCAAGTTATTCAAATATCCGTTATCTTTACTAGCTGTTTAGCGAAAACTTGAATCTTGTGTATTAGTCACCATTTTTGTTAAATTTCAGTCCAAAATTAAATGCATGCAATTGTTATTTTCAGAAACGGATTCAGTCCAAACCCTATGTCCAAAATAATTGTATTTAATTACATTGTATATTATTATTATTATTATTATTATTATTATTATTATTATTATTATTATTAAACAAATTCTATTAATGCACTTTTTCGGATCTGTCATGTGCTACTTTTGAATTCTTTTAAAATAATACAATTCAAAAGTAGCACAGGACAATTAATTGTCATGTGCTTTTGAATTGTATTATTTTATAAGAATTCAAAAGTAGCACATGACAGATCGTATAGAAGTATGTGCGTTTAGTCAGTTTGGTTTAACGTCTTAGCTTTCTTAAAAACAAAAGCTGGCTATTGAAAGTAAAATGAAAATATGAATATCGTGTTACTGGTCGCATTGAACAGATAGCACCAACTGCAACCTTTTTCTTTTTTAAATTTTAAATATTATTTAATTTTTTAATGATGATTGACAAACTTTACTGGTACATTACGAAGTTTGCAAGTAAAGAAAAAGAAAAAGCATATTATATGTGTTTTTGGTATTCACTAGAAAATAATTTTTATAAAGAAGAAATTGAATTTATTAGAAAATATGTTAAACTTTGTATACAGGTTAATAAAAGGTTAAATTAAAGTGTTTTATTTATATAATCATGAATCCGTGTAGATATATATATAATCAGTAAGTTTATTTGTACAGGCGGAAATAATTACTAAATCGCTAAAACATATGTTATGTGCCGAATTTTGAATTGTTACAAAAAGAATTATTAAAAATTACGCATATGAAAATTATAATTCTGAATATTTCTTTTTGTCAAAATTCAAAATATTGCACATGACACATTATTCATAAAAGGGAACATAAATCATATTTTATAATTTACGTTATGATAATTTGCAATCTATGTAAGTCAATTTTAATTCTTGCCTG